>BQNB010005230.1:31558-93406 GCA_026074375.1 Tanacetum coccineum | reverse complement strand
TACAAGATTTCTTTTCAAACGACTCAGTTAGAGGTCGTTCTCTCCTGACTTATGCAATGGGATCATGAAGTAACGCTCCCAGAAATACATTCCGCTGCGACCCAATTTTGGGGGTGTTACAGAGTTACTGAGGAAGGAGAAGCTGTATGCGAAGTTTTCTAAGTGCGAGTTTTGGCTACAGGAAGTGCATTTCCTTAGACACGTGTTTAACCAGAGTGGTATTTACGTGGACCCAAGTAAAATAGAGGCGGTGAAGAATTGGAAAGCTCCTAGAACGCCGTCGAAAGTTTGACCGTTTTTAGGATTAGCTGGCTATTATAGGCGTTTCATCTCGAATTTCTCCAAGATTGCTAAACCACTTACTTCGCTAACTTAGAAAAACCAAAAGTATAAGTGGGGCAAAAAAGAGGAAGAAGCATTTCAGACCTTGAAGAATAATCTGTGCGATGCTTCTATCTTATCGTTAACAGACGGAATTGAAGATTTTGTAGTTTATTGCGATGCATCGAATCAAGGATGTTAGGATTAATGTTTTCTTAACTTAGTACCGACAGTACAAATAGTTAGTACTTACAGTTATACTTAGTACCGACAGTACAAAGTATTAAGTACTGTTAGTTAGTTAGTACCGTTGAGAAGATATTTAAAAGATATTTATGAGATATTTTAGAAAAAGATATGTAAGCCTTTTAGGGTTATCCTTGATATATAAAAGGATCACTTTTGGCATAGTCAGACAAAGAGACGATAAGAGAGGAACACAGAAAAATATACAAGCTTAGCAAATCATATACAATATCATAGTTAGCAATCTGTAATCCTCAAGAACACATTAAAAAAGTTGTTATTCAGTTGTTCATTGTTCTTCTTAGTACCTGTGTTAAGATTCCGCATTAACACATAGTATTCATAGTCATTGTTTCTACATAGTCATTTGTATTTATACATCCTGGCTATCATCCTTTATAGGCTGCAAAGATCCATTCAGTTTAATAGGACCATCAGCTTTAGCCTGAATCGCTTGATCTACTAAAATACAAGTCATGCTAACGGCCTCAGGAATGATGGCATGCTTAAATGAAGTTACATTGCCCTGAACTCTTTCGGGAAGCCCCCAAATGTAATGTTTAATCTTCTTATACTCGGGTGTAAACAGAGTAGGACACATCACGGCTAACTCGTGGAAACGGTTAGTGTATCCATCAATGTCATCTCCCTTTATGATTAATTTTTACAACTCTTGTTTTTCTGTATTTCAGTCCTCGGACAATACTCAGCAGTCATCATATCTTTCAATTCATTCCAAGGGATTTGGTTTGCAGCATCGATTCCCAAGGTGTGGACATTGTCGTTCCACCAAGTCAAAACATGACCATGTAAAGTGCATACAACATACTTAACTATGTCTTCATCCGCACATTTACTAATTTGAAAAACTGACTCCAGCTTCTCGAACCATCTACTCAACCCTACAATGCCTTCTATTCCACTGAATGTGTGAGGATTGCAAGCAAGAAAGGTCTTATAGGTACACCCACGAACTTCAGGTGCTATATTTCCTCTAGTATTTTCTCCAGCTCCTCCAGCATTTCCTCCAGCTCCTCCAGTATTTTTGCCAGCTCCTCTAGCATTATTAGTTGTATATGCCTCGTGTTGCGCAAGAGATGTGGCCACAGCCTCGATCACACGATCAAAAATAAGTTGCTCAACAACACTTTGATTTATTCACCTTGGTGGCATGGTTCTATCAACAATACAAATACGTAATCCAAAAAGAATCTGTATGATATCCAAGATTGAGATACATAACAATAATAGAAGGAACGAGATAGAATGAGAATATAAACAACCATGATAACAAATGATACAACATAAAGCTACATAATTTTCATTACATAAGATAAGTTTTTACATAAAGCCGCGGCGTTTACAAAATATGTTAAGGCTAGAACAACCGACATCATAACGCCTACTAACCAAGACTCTTAGTTTAGTGGCAGTACAAAAGTCCTACGCTAGAAAATAAAAAGTAATCTACTAGGGAACATCTGGTGGCCCCTGCGACCCAGATGGTCGAGCATCTCCATATACAGCTAGAACATCGATGCTCTTTATCGGGCGTGCCTCTATAGCACCCCTCCTGATCATCTCTGACTGCAACCTAGACAACCATACCCGAATACTGTATAGCTCTCTCTCGATCCTATCTTGGTCCATAGCTGCCAAGGTAGCAGTAACTTTGGCTGTATCTAATTGGGTCCTCAACCTTTGAATCTCCTCTTTGTCACTCGCTCTATCCTGCTTAGCCTATAAATATCTAGCCTCAACAGTCTTTACTCGAGCATGTAGTGCTAAGACATCATCCTCAACTCTAGCTTTGGTATGCTCTACAAATGCAATATCAACATCGAAGGCATCCATGCGCCTCTAAACCCTATCAACCCCAGTATGAGTAGTAGCAATCTCAGTCTGACAGGTCTCCATACTCCGCACCAAGGTCCTAACACTACCATGCAGTGTATCAATATCCCATCTCAGCCTCATCACCTCATGCCCTAAGAGATGTGTGGGGATGGAGTAACTGATGAGGGTCCCCCAATCTTAAATGTACTATGATACTGATCTCTATCTTACTAAAACCTACGCAAAGTCGAGGGAAAAGAACTAGACATGTTCCTTAGTCAGATTACAAGCAGGAAAGAAGGTATTCACAAAGATTTGAGTGTTTAAAGGTTTAAAAGAAGAGCAGATGGGCAATCAAAAGGTACAAGGCTAGATTGGTAGTTAAGGGTTTCCAACAAAAACGGGGGGTATACTACAATGAGATCTTCTCTCTAGTTGTGAAGATGACTACAATCATGTTAGTCTTGAGTATTGTAGCTGCAGGAGCCTTCTTATGTGGGAGCCTTGAATGATACATCTACACAGCACAAAAGTGAGGGTTTTTCAGCTAACCAGACAATGAGCCGTATATAAGTGACACTAATTTAGATAGAGTAAGAAACAATATATAACATCATGAATACAAAAGCTCATCATAGCTAGCTATAAGCATTAAGCACACTTGGCTCTCCAACTACTTTTCATCCTTGTGAAACAACCCGGCCTCCTACATTTTAAATCATCGTACTAAGGAAACCTTAACATAGCCCTAGTTTGATTGGTCGAGTTTTCCTAAAAGATATAACTAGTTAGTCCACATATGCCTTTCTAAAAAAATGATAATCGACATATTATTAATTATTTAGTCTAGAATATTGTATTCTATATATTGTACGAAACTCAATATTATTTTGTGAATACTGAATGAATATAATATATATAAAATACAATAAATATTCTAGAATCGGGCTTGAGCCCTACTAAATTATATGTTGACTAACAATTTGAAGTTTAATACAAATAACCATTTGAAGAAAATACAAGTTCAAGCTATAATGATTATGAACCTAACTAAGATGTGCACATATGAGACATGATGGATCACATGACGAGTATAAATAAAAGATCGATATACATGATGCCTATTTATAAATACAAACATTGGTAATAATTTTGAGCCATTTAACTACAATTATACATATATTCGAAACAGGTTTTATAATTCTAAATGGTAAACTGCATGTAATGTAAAGTGTCAAGTTGGTCATGGGGATGTCACTTCAAGCCTTCAAGTATGTTGGTCTACTTTTATGTAAAGGGAGAATGCTATACATCGGAAAGTCTATTTCAATGTCTCAAGAATTTACTGCAAAATCCAACAAAGCTTCCTAAAAAGACAAGTTTGAATAAAAAAAACAAGGAGCTTTTGTGGCAATTGATATGTACACATACCACTAATTCGTACACATAAAATTATTATATGTAGACCGTTATGCCCTTTTGTAATTACAAATTAGTGTTTTCCTTCTTAAGTTATGACGTTGACGATCACATATTCACATCCACCATCACCCATTAATTCGTCCACGATATACATGGAATTCTCTGATTATCATTTTACATATGAGTTACCTAATAAGTTTAAAGTCCCGTAAATAATCATACATACATATAGTTGTGGGAGATACCGTGTTTTGTAATTTTATACGGTTGTTGGTTGTATGTTGTTATTGCCTTAAAAAATATATATGTAACGGAATCAAACTTTTAATTTTTGTTTGTCCACACATCTTATTCATTTGTAGAACCAAACAATATGTTGAGTTGTGAAGGCTTATATCCCACATCGGTAAAATAAGTATAGAGGATTAGGGTCTCACACTTATAAATACCTGCTCATTGTAATTGTAAACTTGTATTTTCAGTGTGTGTTTGTACCCCGTGCAGTTTGGCACGACCGTGCAGTTTGACACGAGCCTAAGCAGTTTAGCCCAGAGCTTAATAATATCTCTCTAGTTTGATCACGTGGACTGCCACGACTATTGTAGTCGTGGATATCACGTTATATCTTGTGTCGATTTACATTTCGCAATTACTTTCCGTAAGCCTTGTTTGTATTCTTTGTTTGTTCGAGCGGTGTGTGCAGGAGCTATATACCGTACAGAGGTCTGTACAGAGGTGTGTGCAGGTGCGATATACCCTAACAAAGTGGTATCAAGAGCCAGGTTCCGATAAACAATGACAGAAGACGTGAAGTTAAAGATCGATAATATGATGGTTATGATTTCGATTTCTGAAAGACGTAGATCAAAAACTCTCTATATCAGAAAAAGCTTTAAGAGCCTTTGGCAGAAGCCAAACCTACAGACATGAAGGCTTTATTATTATTATCTTCGTAGCCCTAGAGTTGGTCAAAGCACTGTTACATCAATTAGTGGTTCGTGTAAAACTACTAAGCTAACGTTCAAAGGGATTCGAGATTTGATTATTTGTTGAAGATATCCGTCGAAAGACATCCAGAGAATATACGAATTATTTGTTAAGTGCAGAGGACTGAAACAGGGGCAGAGTGTACGAAAGACGGCAGGAAGCAGAACAGAAACATGTCAAAATCATGAAAGATAAGAGAGATAAAGTACATGCACAATATCACGTGTTGAAACTACAACCAGAAGGGCCACTTTCAGAATCAGTGTTCAAAGCTTGTAGCCTCCAGGGATAATGAGGTTAACTAGGCAGCTAGAGATTCTGATGATGCATTGGTATGTTGCATTGAGAATACGATTGAGGATCGTATTATAGATTCTGGTGCATCGTTCCATGCTAGCTATTGCAAAGAAGAGATAGAAAGGTTCAAGTTATGCTCCGATAAGGTTCGTTTAGCAGATGACAAGACTCTAGACATTGCAAGCCTTGGATATGTTATCCTTAAAACTTCTTTTGGTACAAGTTAGACTCTGAAGGATGTTAGGTACATTCCATGCCTAAAGAGAAGGTTAATCTCTGTTAGGCAGTTTGATGAGGAAGGTTACCATGTAGGCTACGGAGACCAACAATGGAAGGTTACTAAAGGTAGTGTGGTGGTAGCTCATGAGAACAAACGTGGAAGCGTGTATATGGTTGAGGTATACCCCGAGGGGATTGGCGTAATTATTGATGGTAGTGGAAGTGCAGCTATGCAGCACCAGAGACTTGGTGATATGAGCAAGATTGGTATGAAGATGTCAGCTTCCAAAGGCAACGTTCCAGATATACAGAAGGTAGATATCTACTTCTGCAAGCCAAGTGGTTTGGGGAAGTAGAAGAAGGTTTCCTTCATAATGTCAGAGAAGACAAGGAATCTGCAGAGGTTGGAGCTAGTTTATATAGAAGGCTATGGCCTTACATTTATTGCATCAATATGAGGATCCCACTACAATGATACTGTTATCGAAGGTTGCAACAGGAGTTGCGGTAGGTAATAATGTAAACCTTCAGGTGAAGTGTTTAAAGTTTGATAATAGTGGAGAGTATAGTAGCTGACTAATTAAGTTTTGTGTCGAGAACGGGATTGTGATGCTGAAAATGGTCTTAGAAACACCTCTACAGTTTGGTGTTGCTGAAAGATTGAACCGAACATTCAGAGTAGAGAGCACGAGGCTTCGTGCAGAGGCTCCAAAGATGTTATGGGTAGATTCAGTTAGTACGACCTACTTAACCTACCGCATACCTTACGTTCCGATAAGACTGCGTATTCCAGAGGAGGAATGGCGAGGGAAGGATACTAGTCTCGCACACTTAAAGGTATTTGGTTGTGACTCATTTGTTAAGCTGTACGCGGAGAAGCCATGAAATGTACACTCATAGGCAGCGGCTCAGATGAAATGCGATACAGCTTTCGGGATACGAAGAGTCACCAGGTTATCCAAAGCAGAGATATCACATTTATGGACTCGATTTATGGATCCAGGTCTGCGACATATTCAAGTAGCTTAATAAAGATGTGGAAACATAGAGGGGGGGGGGTGAATACATTTCAATTAACAACTTAAGACTTTTGTATCAAACAACCAATCAAGTTTATACTACAATAACTATACTAAAGAATATCAAACAAAGCATGTAATCACAACAACAATATATAACACAAATATAGATGCGATGCAACATAAATATAAAGCGATAAGGCAAATATAAATGTAAAGCAATAAGTAAAAGAAAGCGCAAACCGAACACAATGATTTATAGTAGTTCGGCTACGAAGCTCCTTTTCGCCCTACTTCACTCCTCGAGTACCCAACTCGAGAGTTACTTCACTAAATCAACAAGCTCCTTTTAGGCGGAGAAAACCATACAACTTCGCTTACACTTTATCCGGTACTAAGCTAAATACTGAGTCCTACATCGAGGTAGAACCAACCTAACGTTGCTTATAATTTATCCGGTACTAAGCTAAATACCGAGTCCTTCTTCGGGTGCAACCAAACCCGTTATGATTTATGGCCCAACATAACAAACCTTGTGTTTTATGGCCTAAACACATAAACCACCTAACATCTAGTTTATTGTATAATGATTGATACACAAATGTGTGTAATGATGACCCAACATATAATTGTCAATTGGATGTAAAAGCATAATTTAAAACATCAAGATCACTAAGCATGATGTTGTTGATGAAGATGATAAGTCTCTTGGCTTGTTGTGATATATCTTCATATATGTAAGTGTGTGGTGGATGATGATGGTAAGATCTCTACACTTGCTTGAATAGAGGATCATGTAGAATCATGCTTGCAACAAAATGAGAGTTAGAAGCATTATGATCAAGGGTTATTGATATTTTCGTATTTTATTATGAAAATTTGAAGAAGAATTGATTAATTTTTATTTTGACGGTTTTCGCTGAGTCAACGGTTTGATCGCGCGTTTGTTAATCGTTTTTGAGCATCGTTAAAAAATTTTACGACATGGTTTCTCGCTATTTATTCTTATGATCATAAAATATCATTTATGAAACACGTATATTTCATTTCTCGACCATTGGTCATAGCTCGCGTTTAATTTAATAAGCTATTTATTAGATAATTTATAAGTTTTAATTAGATTATTTTTCTAAAAATATCTTTTAGATATTTTTTCCTTTAACTTAACCCTAGTTAACTTTATCTAAGTTTCTTAACCTTAGTTATGCCCTATATAAAGGCTTTTATTAGTAGAAAAAAACATACATAAACAACATTCCTAGGTGTAAAACACAAAAAATCTCTCTCATTTTCTCTCGTATATATCACGGTCCTCAAAAACCCCTCTCCATTAACACAATCCATACTTTGATTTTCTAGATCAAATACAAGTGTTCTTACATCTATTCTAAGGTGTTCTAAGAAAGATCGGAGGGTTGATTTCTCGTTTCGAAGATTTAAGAAAGTTTGTGCAAGATTCGGGTTTCAAAGGATTAAGGGTTTTTCTTGTGTTATAATCTCGGGTTTGATATCCAAAACAAGGGTTTAGACATCTTGTTCTTCCATTCATCCTTTCCTAGGTTATGTAAATACCTTTATACTTTTTATTTCATGTTTTATGTGTTCTTTGTTTTATTTAGCTAAAATCACCATTTAGGGTTTCTTTAATGGTTTTGATTATAAGTGAGATATAGATCACTTGTTATCTTGAAATCTTGACAAACATGACCTAATGGGCCTAATATATGTAAGCATAAGATATTAAGGGTCTAATGGGGTTTTTGTAACAAATAGTGGTAAAGCTAAAAGTCTAAAAAACAAGTTTTAAACTTTATTTTGAGAAAAATGTCTTAAGGGGCTGTTTTGTAATTTCGGAAATTTACATTATATGTTTATGATTTTTTTAAAATACTACATGTCAAAGGTCGAGGGGTCATAAAGAAATCGAAAAAAAAGATTATTATAACGAAGAAGATACGCTATTACAAGTTTACGATAGTTTAATACTTTTATAACAATAATTTAAAAAAAGTATATTCATTACGAAAACTTATACTTAATACACATCATAATATGCTAAAACTTTCAATTACAAGAAACCATGCTCGAAAGGAATCACTAAAAACTTATATATCAACACTCAAAAATATATACGAAATATACTATAATTAAGTAAATATAAATAAATAATCACTCATTCCATGCAATCACGTCATAACATCCTATATACTATTCATCAGCCAGCCAGATTTTAACTTTCTTTAAAAATCAAGATTATTTCTTCCACTTATCTTTCAAATACGAAGTCTTCTAGTTTGTTACTTCCTGACGAAGGAAACGTTTTAAACAAACGGGTTTAAACGAGTGAATGTTACACACTATTTTTCTAAACTTGTGCACTATTTCACTGAGGTGAATTGTCGTGGTGCGTTTTTTAATTAAAACTTTTTGCAAAACTTTATGGAATCATTTAAATAATATTTATAATTAGTTTAGACTTTATAAATATTATTTTACAAAGGCGATTAAACCATTTAACGATTATACGGAGATAAATACATGGTATTTAATATATCAAATGTGAAATTTATCTTAAAACGTCTCTTTTGAGGTCGTTTTCTGTGACTTGTGTGTATGGACTATGAAGTAGCACCCCATTGTTACCATTCCGCTGCGACCAGATTTTGGGGGTGTTACAATATATGTAAGTGTGCGGTGGATGATGATGGCAAGATCTCTACACTTGCTTGAATAGAGGATCATGTAGAATCATGCTTGCAACAAAATGAGAGTTAGAAGCATTATGATCAAGGGTTATTGCGGTTTTAGTGATGTGATTAATTGTGTATTTACATTATAAAAACTTGTTTATAATGATCCTAAATGTGTGTAATAATGTGAAAGAAAGGTTGTGAAAAGCTTTTGTCAAAAACTAAGCAAATGGGTGGTATTTATAGAAAACCCAAAACTTGGTCGTCAAGGTGTTATGGATCCAGGGATGGTGGATCCGTCTGCCTATTCAGGTGGATTCGTGGGTCGCACGGGCCAATTTCAAAATTGTTAAAAATCTTTTAAAATATTTTGCTTAGATCCTTAATGTACTTATAAAATCTGATTAAATTTTGTTCTAGAAGGAAAATCAAGCTTAAGATTAAAATGGTAAGATTTGCTAGATATGAAAATATCTTGTAAGATTTGTTTTCAAAAATAGTTAAACAAGAATAATTAGTTTTGTCTTTATTCTCTAGTTATTTTGTCTTATTATCTAATATGGCTAGACATGTTTTGATCTTCTAAGATTGCTTCCTAATATAGAAGATCTTGTCTAGTTAAGTTAGTGATTAATTTTTTCCTATTGTCTAATATGATTAATCACATAGTTATAATGCAACTTAATAAACATATTCATACCCTTTGTTGAAGCATGAGTAGACTCGAGATGTCGAGAGGTGTTGATGAATGTATGCGTTGATGAGTTGTGATCACACATAACTTGCACATTTTACGTTATGTATTACAAGTTACTTGTTTGTCATTATTAAAACCAAAGGACTTGTTTAGTTTAAATATCGTAATATTTGCACTAACAATCTCCCCCTTTTTGATGACGACAAATATGTAAACTTGTAACATAGTAAAATTTAAAAGTTACTCGTTTACACTTTATTCTCCCCCTTTTGTCGAAACAAAAAGGTGTATGCTCCAATCCTTTGATCCTTCTCCGTTAACACTCTTCCATCCCTATTGCCAAAAAGGGCGTGTCCTTGGAGTTAAACTTTGTTTCTCCCCAGAAAGGCGAGCTTGCATCATCCCTAGTGAAGTTATACTTCAATCTTTATCTTTTAAGCAAATTTGAGCTATCTACATTGATGCCCTCGAGCTCTCCCTAGCTCCTTGCACTCCTATGATTATTGACCTTGGTTGCTAATGAATCCATGGTACAATTTTTTATCAAAGACTTAACCTACATTCAGGGGTTAGTTTTGTGCAAACATAATATAATATTATATTTATATTTATAATTATATATATATATATTATTACTATATATTATATATATATATATATATATATATCATGAAGCAATAGGAGAAATATATGATAAATGCGTGTATGCTTCTTCTTGACGAATGCTCCCCCTTATTCGAGGCATCAAGGTATTATCAAAAACCTACAAAAAATGTTAGTGCGAAACTAGATACTCCGTTGGATGAGTATGTGCAACTAAATGTATACAAGATGCACTCTCTAAGTGCTTGTCGGAAGCTCTCCCTTGTTTGAGACACCAAGAAATTGAGTTATGGAAATGTACTACAAAACAAAGTTAGTAGATAAGCGCACATATACATAATAATGGTGGTAGTTATGTATGTAACAAAAACTAGATATATGAGAATAGTATTTTGATCCTAAGGTTTAAGATAATGTTTAGGAGCAGGTAGCATAACTAATAGATAAAGTGATACAAGTTAAAAATCAAGAAATTCTAAATTTTGGCTTCTGCTAGGGACGGATCTACCAAAAGCATTGACGGATCCATCATTCTTTGATCCGTTGGTCGCAGAGACCCTCAAAAATAGGCAGAACCCAGTTTTGTAGCCATAATCCAAATCACTTAGCATGTAAACACTTAGATCATGAACAATAGCAAGTAAGAGTCCAAAAAGGATAACATACCAAGTCATAAAGATGTTAAGCATCATGATAGCAAGTGTCAAAAATAATAATCTCACATAGTAAGATAGCAAAATTATTAATTATGATATCAAAAGCACATATAGTAAGAATACATATAGTAACAGAAATCATAAAAGAGATCATGATAGCAAGAATACATATAGTAATATACAATCGGGGAACATGGTATGCATGTATTAGGTATGAGTACTCTAAATGATGAAATTTTCAAGAAATGTTGGAAACTAGACACATGCAATTCTATTTAAAAAAACCTAGATAAAAAGAACCAAGACACATGCTCGATGACTAAGACTCAATTGACACCAAATTTATCCAACCAATCACACAACTTTAATAAACGGGAACATAATTCGTTTATATTTGACACTCCGTTGTTATGCGAACGACTTCATCCAAGATGTCATTCGGATAAGGAGTACTATCGTTTTTAGAACGACATGTTCTTTAAGAAATCATTATCTACCAAAGATGATTTGTCAAGGGTTGTAATGAGAGATTCCTAAATCCTCAAGGTTTTTGTTAAGCATTATGTATGCTTTTCATGTGTGGGGTTCTAGGAAAAACATTATTGTAAGACTTTAGGTCGAACTAAATGTTGATGATAAGGGTGATATAGAAAAACATGATTTGAATACGTAGTGTGTTTGATTTGTTGATAAGACATATTCTAAGTATGTTCTTAAAATAATAATAATAATAATAGTGAAACAAAAATTATGACATGTAAAAGTAAATTGATGTCAATGATATTTTAATACGTCATGTCAACATATATACTAGAAAGTATAGTTTGTGAGGATTGAAGGTTGTTAAACTAACTATTACTATCAACAGTAAAGTATAGTTGTTAGGTTTGAGTGTAAGGTTGAAGTGTTTCTTGCGAGGTTTGGGTATGTAAAACTAATCACCACTATTAAGAGTGTAGTCTAGTTATAAGGTTTGTGTATGATCAACATACGGGTCAAAGGTTCTTTCACAGCCAAAAGTGAAGTATACTTGCAAGGTTTTGTGTTGACATATTGATGGTTCACAAACTATCTATTACCATCGAGAGTAGATTGTAGTTGTAAGGTTTGAGTGTGTGGTAGACGAAGTTCTTGTAAGATTGACTTAAGGAGGTCTTGAGGAGGTGTTGATCCTAATAGTGAAGTTAGGGTAGGTGATTAGAACCAATTATGGTTTATGTGAACGTTGTGTACTTATGTGTTAGAATAAAAGTTGAGTGTTCTTGTGAGTTGGTTTCTAGTGGATAAGAATCACATTTGTGAATTCTTAAGAATATGTGAACGTGGTGTACTAGTGTGTTAGGGTAGGAGACAAGAACCAAATCGGTTTGTGTGAAAGGGGTGTACATGTGTTGTGGAAAAAGAAATAAGTGTTCTTATGGAAAAAGAAATAAGTGTTATTGTTTGTGGAGGTATTAGTCCTAATAGTGAAGTTAGGGTAAGAGCCAGGTTACGATCTTGGTCACCAATTTGGTTTGTGTGAACGAGGTGTGATGGAAAACGAAATGAGTCCGTAGGGTAAAGGTTTGTTTGGATTGGTTTCTAGGGAATAAGAATTACATTTGTGAGTTCTTAAGAATATTTGCTGAAAGACTATATGTGAACGAGTGTGTTTTCCCTCCCACTTAATTCATGCTCATCCGGACATAACGTGTCAAATAATAAAAATAAATAAATAAGAAAACAAAAGATGACGGAACCGATGAGCTTGGTTAGCATACGACTATCTTCAACCGTGAAGTTACGTAGCTCTTCTCAAGCATTGCTAATGTTTATAGAACAATCACATGATGAGGTATGAGGTTATATTAAAGGTGGTAGCGGAAATGGTAGAGGGAAGATATAAGCTATCTATATAGTGGTAGAGGTGTGATTTAGGTTTTTATGTAGTTAGTTAGGTATGGAAAATGAGTGATATAATCGTTTATATTCAAGGAGCGGATCCTAAAGATATGAGACGGTTGATATAGTAACAAAGGAGTGGGAACGAGTTACTATGGGAAGTTTTGAGTATTTGACCATCTACGACGAGGGACGGAAAACGTGTTTCGTGAAGAAAAAAATCAAGTAAATAAATAAGATAATGATCAAAGTGATCTAAACTAAAATCCTTAGGGATTAAGACGATTATGCAGGTGTACTCGATAAATTTTAGTGACACGAGACAATACCCTAAATAAGACTATGCGACGTCTATATGTTTATCTAGATAGACGGACCTAATGATATAGTATGGGTGCACAAGAAAGAAACGTAGATCATATAAAAGCTCACATAAAACAATGATTACGTCACATACATATATATCATACAAAACATGTTAGCATTTAGCATTTAATAACACGTATCATAAATATAAACTTATAGATATTAAACCAGGATTGCTAACCAAAAACAAAACCGTCTAAATAATTATGCATTCAACAATTAAGCAAGTAATCATTGATTATCAAACTAGCATGAAGATAATATAATCATATTTCACGAGAACAAGTTAACATTTTGAAATCACAAAAATATGTATGCGATGTGCAAGTAGTCTAGGTCGACTAAATGAGATCCAAATATACAAACTACTTGTTTAAAAGAGCAATCTATGAAATACAAAGTTCATCAAGTATACAAACATTAGCAATATTAGAAAGAGCCATTATAATCAAGAATAGAATGAATATGAATATCATTAGTGTTCTCGAAATCAGGCTAAACACAACCATTTTTATGGGTTATACCATGAACCCAACTTCCTTCCCAGAAGCAATTCAACCGTTAGGTTAAATTGAATTTCTAGTGCAATAGATTCTCCAGTAGTCATTCTCAAGTTAGAATAAAATAGAATTCCTGCATTTTCCTAATGAAAGTGTAGTCAAAAGATTTGAAATTTGAATTGTCCACTAATACTTGTCCTAAAATGAACTCAACTAAATTTTAATTGCCGGTTTCTCATAATCCTAAATCATGGACGTGTAGAATTCTAGGTTAAATTAAGAAAATCACAAGCAAGATGTCGTGAGTTTAAACAAGATTGAGTCTTTTAGGACTTAGGAGTATACTTAAGTATGACAATGTAGAATGTGCTACATTAAAGCGTTTTAAGAATTCACCTTTGCATGTCTTTTTGAAAATAATCTAATTAAGATTATTTACCTCAATAAGATATTGTGAATATTCCATTGTAGAAAATTATGAAATACAAAGGTAAGTTTACAATACATGTTTAGTTATGACATAGACACGTGCAAAAATGTGACAAAAGGAATATATTCAAAGTTTTTTTTGTTTATTGTTGAATAAACCATGGACGAATCTAACTAAATCAAAGACGGATCTCCCTATGGATGATCCGTAGATCGCAGAGTTGTCTAAAAACAGACAGATGATGATTTCCTGTTATTTGGGCGATGGTGTTAACTTTTTAGTAATGGGAGAATCTTATATATGTTATAAGGTTTCTTGGCTTAAACTTTCGGATTCAACGTCCAAGTTTTGAGCGTAACGTGGAAGTTATCGTGAATTTCCGAAGTAATACAACAGATGTTAATCCCTACTAGAGTGTTTAACTTTAGCTGTAATTTTGACCATTGAGCTAAAACACAAGCATATGGAACATTTTAGACGTAACAAAGCATCATCAATACAAGTATGAATTGCAATTCGATGATTATTCTTTTCGTCTTATGATCGATTTCGTAATTTCATGTAATAACTAAAATTAGTTAAACATGTAGACTCGGATACTATGGTCGTTTTATTGATATATTAGTTATCTAGATAAATTCTAATCTCGACTCCATGTTCATATTTCGAACATTTGTAATTGGATAGAATAATGGGATTGATTATCGTTTGAATAATAATCATCTTTATATTCGAAGTCCACTTAAGATCTCTTATAGAAAAAAGCAAAATAATGGTTTATAGAATATGTTCCATAATTCTTAATCCTAATCTTTAGATAATTGAATTGTTCTCGTTTTAAATACTTAGTTAAAAATAATGTTATGCTTATTTGGTATAGAGAGAAAAGGTTATAACAAAAAGTAAATTTAAGTCTTGATTCGTGCTTTTGAATTGTATGAGCAAAGTTACATATATTGTGCATTTGCTCGTGTTTGGTTTTTCAGAAATGACAACTTTACCAAATACTTTGCAAGGTAAATTACTTGAATATCTCGGACGAAACATCCAAGTCGTCAATCCTACTTTGACATGCATTTTAAACATGTTATTATTAATAATAGGAACACACCTATTGGACATGTAGACTCAATATAACATCATTATCACAAATGTGAGTTATGAACCGATGTATATTCTTTTCGTCTTTGAAAGGGATGACATTATTTTCATATCAACGTAGTGTGATTAAGTATGAAGATTCGAGATAATATCTTTTGTTATGGTTTTGATATAATCTTGAAGCTAGACGAATAATGAATCCGATTTCATATCCAAACTAAAAAACACGGCAATTAGATTCAAAGAATGATATCAATCATAATTTGAATAATGAATTGATATATATCTGAAATCTTTCTTGACCCTACAAACACTCTTTTGAAAGAAAAAAAATATTTTCCTAATGTGTTCCATTAAGACTAAGACTAGTCGTAAGTGTGAGATCATTTAAAGTGATGAGTATTATTTATTTCTGTAACAACCCGAGTTTTACGACGCGCATGACGATCACGAATTCGACGTCATAATTATTATTTTATACGTTTATGTGAACGAACGTCGCCATTTAAAATTTCAAATGTCGAGAATAATTATTTCGTATTTTATTACGATCAGAATTTAGAAATTTTTACTTTTGTCGTTTCGCGAGTCAACATTTGACCGCGCGACCGTAAAACGTTTTGGGCATCATAAATATTATGACGCGCCCCGACTTATTTTATTTTGCAAGATCTATATTTTTTGTCGGACTTCGTCATTTTGTTCCTTGTCTTGAGCCGGACTCGCGTTTTTAAAGTGTACACATTTTATTAAATGTTTTAAACAAAATGGAGCGGGACGAAATAAAAATAATTTCGAAAGTAGTTAACGAGTGTTGTGGTCGGTTAAAAAATGAACCAAACGAACACCCCTATGTATTAATTTTGAAAGAAATAAAGGATGGTGGGACCATTGTTATCAAGTTGCCAAAGAAGGACTAGTATATAAGGAAGTGTTTACTTCCATTTTTATTAATAACCAAACTTTAGTCTTCCTTTTCTCTCTACCATCTTCAACCGACCACAATGGAGTACCACCACCACCGTCAATTTTTTGACATGCATTATAATCAAGTTACAAAATATTAATCCTTATGTTAAGGCCTACGTTTTCATGTAATACAATATGTTGATAGAAATAATGCCTAAAAACATTATTAATATTTTCATATCTTTACGTTTTAATAATCACAAAATATAAAAACTTTCAATGTAAAATTAAACGTAAACAAGTAATCAGTAGTAAAATTTCATTTCGAAAATTATATCACTTAAAGGTATGAATAAATAAATGCTTAATGCATTTTATGGTCAAAGAAAATTTTTATTCAACCTCACACTTTTATAAAATGTTGTAAACATTTTTATATATATTAGAAAACATTTTCTACAATTAAAAGAAATATTTTATTCAAAATAAACATTTTAAAATTTTGTACCTAAAACAGCTAAAAAGTTCCAGAAAATTCCCCCTACATAAAAGACAAACTGGGGAGCGCCTAGTCTAGGGCGGCCCCCTTAAATACACGGGCGCCCCCCTTAATTTTAAGGGGACCACCCACCTATTTAAGAGGACCGCCCATAGGTAGACGCTCCTCTTGTTTGTCCTATAAACACTGGACTTTTCCTCACTATTTTCTCACCTTTTGCACTCATTCTTTCTGATCTAAAACAGCCCATACATCTCATTAAAATCCTCAAGTGCAAGAGAAGAATACTTCCATCATCAAGTAAAGAAGTATTACACCTCAAGTGTGTATTGCAATCTTGTTGCATCCATATCACAATTTGTAAATCAAATCTTGTAAAGTTGTGTAGTAGATAAATCTTTGTGATTGTTGTAAGTATAGTTGAATATAGTGATTCATCCAAGTTATGATAGTTAGGTGTGAAAGTAGAAGTGAAGTAGTGAAGTAGTGGTGTAAAGAAAATTAAGGTGTGAAGAAGTTATGTAGCCGTGATCAAGTTGTGAAAAAGTTGTGTAGTCGTGATTAAGTCGTGAAGCAAAGTTATGTAGTGAAGTTGTGAAGTGGTAGATTGGTTCTAGCTAAGATTAAAACTCGACATCTAGCTTAGTATCGAAAATCAATATAAATGAAAGTTGTGTAAGGTTTTCTCCGCCATAAGGGAGTTTGTTGACATAGTGAAGAAAACTCTCGAGTTAGGTGCTCGAGGAGTGGAGTAGGGCGAAGAGGTGCTTCGTAACCGAACCACTATAAATCCTTGTGTTGTGGTTTGATCTTTTGAACTCTTATCTCTTATTTCTTCATTTGTTCTTACTCATTTATATTATTCATATTGTGCAAGTATTGAATTCACAAAGAGTCGAAAATAAGTTTTTATAAACAAACATAAACATTAAATTAAAAAGCGGTAAACTATTCAACCCCCCTTCTAGTTTTCTACAATTGGTATCAAGAGCCACGTGAAACAAGATTTTTACAATAAATTGTATTTTAAAACTTGAATTGATCTATGGAATCAGAAAAATATTTAGAAGGGCAATCTATGCAAAGACCACCACTATTTGAAAGTGATGGATTTATTTATTGTGATGGATTTATTATTGAAAAATATATTCGAAGACTTAGTGTGAGACAAAACATCTAGATCTCTATAAGCATGTTATTACCGATGGTGATTTTCCTCCTATTCAAAATAATCCATAAACTAAAAAGGATGAAGTTGTACCTTTTCATAAACAAAACGATGATCTTAAAAAGAAACTTGCAAAAAATAATGAAGCTAAAATGGTAATTTATAATGCTTTGCCACGTAAAGAATACGAAAGAATTTTTATGTGTCAAACCGCAAAAGAAATTTGGGATACTTTGTTAATCACTCATCAAGGTAATAATCAAGTCAAAGCTAACAAAATAGATCTTCTTGTTCAACAATATGAACAATTTATGATTCCGGAAGAGGAGTCAATAGATAACACATTTGCTAAATTTAACACTATTATTACTAGTCTAAAAGCACCTGATGAAAGTTTTTCTAGCAAAAATTGTGTTTGGAAATTTCTTAGGGCATTACATCCTAAATGGCGCACAAAAGTCACGGCGATTGAAGAATCAAAGAATCTAACAACTCTATCACTTGACGAACTCATTGGAAATTTGAAGGTTTATGAAGAAGTAATTAAGAAAGATTCCAAAACCGTCAAAAGCATAAGAGAACAAAGTAGATCTATTGCCGTAAAAGCTAGAAAGGAATCTAGTGATGATAGCTCAACCTCCGATAGTGAAGATGAAGAATACGCCATGGCCGTAAGAGACTTCAAGAAATTCTTCAAAAGACGAGTACGATTCGTAAGACAACCACACGAAGAAAGAAAATCATTCCAAAGAAATAAAGACGGCAAAAATGGCAAAGGCGAAAGAAAATGTTTCAAGTGTAGAGATGTTGAATCCTTCTTGACAGATCTTACTTAGCTTGTTAAAGCTTAGTTATATTGGATAGATCCAAGACAACTATAGTAGAAACTAAGATTAAGAATATCACAAACTATGCGGAATCTAGTTTGCAATACCAAAAAGAACAATGAAACAGTAAAAACAAGATCTTTACTAAACTTTCAATATATTGAATACTATTTTGAGTTACAAAATAGCTATGAATACTAACTATGATTGCTATGAAAACTATGAATACTAATATGAAAAACTAATATCTTGATCTATGCCGTAGGGCTCCTTTTATACACTAAGGAAACCTTAATGGGCTTACAAAAAGCATCAAGTGACCAATGCATATCTATTCCTAATATATCTCATGCATATCACTTTAGCAGTACTAACTATTTATACTAACAGTACTAACTATATAACTAACAGTACTAATAAACTGACTGTACTAACACTTTGTACTGGTAGCACTAACTATAATACTAACAGTACTAATGACTTAGACTATTTTCTCTAATCTTCAGCAGCAGCACAAACTTGAACCAACAACATTAACTTTCAAAACTAACAGTACTAACTTTAGAAGTCTTTAATTCCTAACAATCCTCCCCTAAACTTGATATTCACCTTGTTAATCATAAAGTTTATTCATTACCAGCATCTTGATCACTAGGAGGATGTATCCAAACACTCTTCTACTTCTGAAGTCTGATCTTGTAAACCTGAGAAGCTCAAATGCCATTTCACTTTCATGATCAACCTCTAGTCTTCTATTTAAGATCCTTGAAAGCATTTCCTGTGTAAGAGGATATGTATTTTCTACCATCATGTGAATAGCAATTCCAGTATCCATCAACAATACATGAACTCCACATGAGTCAAATAATCTCCAGCTTATCAAGTTGTAGTTCTGTTGATTTTTTCATATTTCATCTTCTTCACTAAGCTCCAATAAATTCTTCAGATCTCCCCAAAGCAACAAGTCATATCCTTCTGGGCTTGTTGTCTCATACCTTTCTTTTACCAGTCTATAAAGATCTATCACGTCTTGTCTGTCAAAGTCATCAAGCATTCCACTGAATATTTTGTAATTCTTATAACTTCCATCTGCTTTGATGATTTGATAATACATCATGTTCTCTGTCAAAATGTGTGTCTTCCAGTCAATTATTGGATATTTGGTAGCCAAAGATTCAAAATCCATAGCAATATCATCCCTTGGAACTATATCCAAACATGCTTTAAGCTCTTCTCTTTTAGCCTCATCCTCTAGTTTCTGCTTCTTGACACTTTCTTCATCATGTTCTGCTCTTGATCTCTTCTTACTACTTTCTGCTTGCTTTTGACTATCACCATCATCCTTGCCACTATCTTTAATCATCTTAGAATCCAAAGGAACAAAATCATTAATCCAATTCTGCTCCTTTTCATATAACTTCTAAATTTCTTCAAAACTCTTACTCTTTAGTTAAGTGTGAGTGTAATTGCCCATGTGTTTCAGATAAGTTACCATTTTGTTCCTGAGTTGAGCTCTAGTTGGTGGCTTGTTTCTAATTTGTTTAGCTCTCTATGCAGCAAAGAACTTTTTCCTTTCTGCAATCAAATCTACCAACATTCTAGCTTGCTTATCAATAATGAATTGTTCTCTTTCTTCTTGTTGAAGTCTTTCAGCTAGTAATTCATCTGCATCCATTCTTGCTTGAACATCTTCTATTTGTTCAATCAATGCATCATCCTTAACCTCTTGTTCTGTAGCTTTTTCCCTAGCAATCCTTTGCTATTTGTCAAACTGTGCTTGTTCTTCTTCAAACAACCTTTGAGCTAGCTCTTCATCCATCTGAATCTGTGCCTTTCTTGGATTCTTTGGAGTAGGTTCAGGCTCCACCATCTTGCCTTTACTTTTGTCTTGGCTTTGTACTGTTGGTACTAGTGTTGCTCTCCTTGGTTCTTCTTCAACATTACGAATCATTACTGAGGTTGTCCTTGGTCTTGCACTCCTAATGGCCACAAGTGTATCAGCAATAGTTGTCATCTCATCTTTAAAAATATCCCTAGCGGTACTTGTAGAAGGACCAGCAACACTAACATTTAAAGGTCCAGCAGTACTAACATGTGAAGGACCAGCAATACTAACATTAATACTAGCAATATTAAGTGTATCCCCAACAGTAGTAATTTGTTCAGCAATACTACCACCTTCAACATTCTCCATTGCATCATCAAGCACATCAAAGTCACTATCATTAAACATTGGCTTTATCTTGTCACTTTTCCTCCCCTGTTTGGATACATTCTCCTTATCCAAATCTTTTCTCCTGGAGGTACCAATCTTGAAGAGCTTCATCCCTAGAGTTCTTGCCCTTAGTGCCTTTTCCAATCTTTTGACTCTCTTTTTCAGCTTTTGGATCACAAAGTCTTGAGCAGTCTTTGAGTTTTCCAAGACAAGAACTCTGTTTGACAATTAGGTATAAAGATTTATCAATTCATTAAAGTTAGGTCTACCCTCATCACTTCCAGGTGTGTGACCTCCTGAGAGAGGTGAATCATGAGGTGTTGGTGGTACAATATCTGTCAAATCTACTGGATGTTCCATATTGTCCTCCCCACTTCCATATGTGTTACCTTCTGAGAGAGGTGGGTCATATGACTTTTTAGATGCAGTCTCAAACCTAGTATGAGCATCTGCACCCCCCAATGTGGTATCTTGGCTCTTGGGTCCACTACCTGAACTAAGTCCCTGAGGAGATAGTTCATTAAGTGTTGCCGTGGGTCGGGTCTTATTGATGTTACCACTTTCCTGCTCTGCCTTAAAGCTAGAAGCAATAGTGGCAGCCCTAACCACTCTGTCATCCTCTCTTGTATAGACAACCTCATCACCAACCTTCTTAGGGGGACCACTAAACTGAGGAATCTCAGTGTCCTGACCTCTTTTGGCTCGCCTAGGTTTGTGAGTCTTTTGGTGTTGTGTTGCAACAGTAGTAACTTGAGAGGGTGGAGCAGTTGAAGATGGTGGTTGGGGTTCAATGGGTTGTCCTGAACCTTCACCCTCAACTACTTGAGGTACCAACATAGATGCAAACAATGGAGTTATTCTCTGTGAAAAATCTTTATTTTGTCTTTTCATATTAGTGAAAACCTTTTTAGTATGTAGAGGTGTAACATAAATATCATTAAAAGGTTCTGCAAGAGCAATTCGATTATTCAAAAACAGTTGTAAAAACCTTGGATACATTAAAATTTTCTTAGAAGTAGAATCCAAGTTCCTTAACATACCATCAAAAATTAATTTAGAAAAGTTAAATTTTTGTCCCGTAGCTAAACTAATAACTGCTGATGCTAAATTGGTTGAAAATTCATTCCAAGCAGTTGTTTTTGAACTCAAGCAATGTAGAATGATATGTATAAGGTACTTCCATTGAGGGGAAACTAAATCTTTTTGAAAAGTAAGTTTAGTAGAAACTCTCTCATACCCCATCAATGCAAGGTTTACAAAAATTTCATCATTTGATAGACAGGTAATACCATCCTCATCATTAAAGTGAAGATCATTCCTTACTGATGATTCTGATATTACCACTGTCTTGCCATCAACTGTGGCATGGATTTGCTTTACGTCATTGACTGTTTTGGACTTAGCAGTAACTCAAAACTGCTCAATATAAGAAGCACAGATAGTAGGACTTACAGTTAGAGCATAATGAATCAAACTAGTAGTAAGAAAGTCCACTATCTGATGAAACTCAGCATTCTCATCTGATCTTTCCAAGCAAGCCACCATGTTGTGTTGGTCAACAAGTTGTAGATCAGCCATAGGTGATTAATTTAGATAATCGGCGGTGAATAAAATTAGGGTTTGTAATTGAGAGTGTATGAGAGAATTAGTAAGTTACTGTATGATGGAGAACGATTTTATGGTGTTAATAGCAAACCTACTAGCGAAGAAACCGTTATATTTACTGTTAACCCCCTCAGCAGTATTATCTCCAACGGGAACAAACAACACTAACTTTGGCTCAGTAAGTTATGCCTGACCTGCATTCACTTATTCAAACAACTAGTAATGATTGCCTACACAGGCATAAAACTAATACGTGCAAACAGAAAATTAATCCGAAACAGCATTAACTTAACTAGCAGCATTAAGTTTTTAGCTAAGCAGTCTTTAACATATATAGACACCAACATTAACCCTAATTTCCTTTCCAAAAAAGCATTTCCCATCATCAATTTGTGATTCTTAACAAGCTCGCTTGTTCTGTTTTAATCTCACTATATCTCTCATTTCATTTCTTCACACCAATTCACTCTATCTGATTTTAGATATTACACAACACCTCTTGTCAATTTTTCAGCTCACTAAATATACTCATTATTTCTATTTCTCACTAGTCACTCTATCTGTTTATATTATCAAGAATCCATTCAGAAAACCAATTATGATATACAAAGTTCCATCAATTCCTTTAATTTCAAGCAGTCCTCGACTACGTGACCCCCCTTTCTAAGTGGTGTTAACACTTAGAGAGATGGATCATTGACTGTTTTAGGATGAGCAGCACACAAACCTAATTTGAAGCTTCTGCACCCCCCAATATGGTATCCCTATTTGGCACCATGGGACCACCTACCTGAAACAGTCCCTAAGGAAAGATTCATTAAGTGGATGCCATGAATCTTTTAATGTTACCGACTGTCCTGCTCTGCCTTCTAAACTAGAAGCTTAGTGGAAGCCTTCCCCATTCTGTCTTCCCTATCCTTGATAGACAGGCTCATCTACAACAAACAAGAGTGAAAGTCTACAAACTAAGATATCTCAGTGGTCCCTTTTAGCTTCCTAGTTTTTGAGTCTTTTTAGGTTAAGATTTGTGATAGAATAGTGATTGTTTTCAAGATAGATTAGTGATACAGTTTATGATGTGTATTGGGGTTCAGTAGGATGTCCTGACGCCTTCACTCCACTTTTAGCTTAATGATACATTCCCTTTCAATCTAATCATAATAACCACCCCTCAAACAATACATTCAGAGATAAGTAATCCATTGCTAGTCAATCAGAAAGTTAAACCGCTAACATCAAAAGAACTTTGTAAGAAGATCTACACCTTGTGGTCTGTGTAAATTATTGATTACTTTGAATCAACTTCTTCTCATAAGAAATCTCTGATGAAATGGTGCCTTTTTCATGTGATTAGTTGAAAATGAAACACTGGATTCTTCACAATACAAATGGTGCTTTCATTATCAATGTGAATCTTGGTGTTCATGAAGTTGAACCCATAATCAAGCATTTGATTTTGGATCCATAACACCTGCCCACAACAATTAGCAGCAGCAACATACTCTGCTTCAGTAGTAGAGTTTGCAACTATAGTCTGCTTTTTACATTGCCATGAAATCAACCTTTTGCCAAGAAATTGACAACCTCCTGTTGTGGATTTCCTGTCAAGGCTAGCTCTAGCATAATCACTATTAAAAAAAGCTTCCAAGTCAAATGGTGAATCCATAGGATACCAAAGGCCCAATTTAGGTTGACCTTTTAAGTATCTAAAGATTCTCTTCACAACATGAAGATGTGAGACTTTAGGAGTAACTTGGAACCTTGCACAAGCACAAACAACAAACATTATGTCAGGCCTAGAAGCTGTTAAGTACATCAATGATCCAATCATTGATCTATATAAGTGAACATCCACATCCTCAGCTTCTTCATCCTTGAGCAATGCTTTGTTAGTCTCAATTGGAGTGCTTGCTGTCTTTACAGTGACAAAATCAAACTTCTTCAATATATCAGCCACATACTTGTCTTGGCTGATGAAGATTCCATCATCTTTCTGCATGACTTGCAACCCTAAGAAGAAAGTGAGCTCCCCCATAGAACTCATCTGGAATCTCTTGTGCATCATCTGCTCAAATTCAACACATAAAGACTTCTTTGTAGACCCAAAGATGATATCATCAACATACACCTGTACTAACAGGATATCACCTCTGTCCTTCTTGATGAACAAAGTTTTATCTATAGTGCCTCTTCTCCATATCTTATTTCTAATGCGGTATGCAGACAAGTGGTCTCATACCAGGCTCTCGAGCTTGATGTAAGACCATTAAAGCTTTTTCTAACCATTAGAACCTTATCGAGGGTAATGTGGATCGTCAAACCAGAGGTTGGCACACATATACCTCCTCTTCAATAGTACCATATAAAAAGGCACTCTTTACATCCATCTGGTACACAATAAATCCCATAAATGATGCATAGGCTAAAAATAACCTGATTGCTTCAATCCTAGCAACAGGAGCAAAAACCTCATCATAACCAATGCCTTCTTTGTGGGTGTAACCTTGTGCAACCAGTCTTGCCTTGTTTCTAACTACAATTCCTCTCTCATCTTTCTTGTTTCTATACACCCACTTAATTCCAATACCCCTCTTGCCTTTAAGACGATCCACCAGAGTCCAAACCTTTTGAAGTTTAAATTGCAAAAGAAGCCCTCTTACATTGCTTCTATCCAGCTTAGATCTGTCAAAGCTTGAATCACCTTTTTGGGTTCATTTTGAGAGAGAAAACATGCAAATAAGCAGTTCTGATAATCTTTATGATTTGTTCTCCTCTGCTTTTTGATGTAACTGGCCATAACATGTTCTTCAGAAATCTTGGTCATCCTCCTTGTTTGAGTAGCTAAATTTATGTCTCGAATGATCTGGTCTTTAGGATGATCCTTGTGAATTTTGGTTGTGGGAATAAGATTGACATTCATGCTGGTTTCCAAGTTGTTAAGGTTAGGTTCTGCACCCACATCTTCATCATCATATGCACCACTAAAGATACCAGTATCCTCCAAATCATGTATGAGAGGATCAGTAGGAAGATCATTAGCATTAGTAAAATTTTGCCCAACAGTACTAACAGATATAACAGTACTATCTCTGTTAGTACTGTTAGCATAACCTTCCTTCTGCTGAACAAGCAAATTATCCAATTCAGGTCTAAAATCTTACACATTCTGGTAATTTTCTTTATTTGAAGCTCCTCCTTCTTTCACTTGACCATTTCTTTCATCCTTATTTGCTGGTTCTTCATTAGTATTTTACGCAGCATCATCACATACTCATCCATTTTGAGCTCTGTGGACTACCAAATGTAATGGTAGCAAATATATTGTTAGTAGGTACTGATCCACAATCCTTAATACCTGCATTTTTCTTATAATTTTGATTCACACAGTAACTGGCTCATAATTCATAAAGTTTGTTAGTAAATCAATATCAAAGAGCCATTATGGTCTACTCCCTGCAACATTGGGTTTGTTTTCAAGAAAGTTTATGTGCAGGTTCTCCTTTACTTTCCTAGTTCTTGTGTTTAAATCCCCTAAAAGCCTGCAATTTATATAGTATCCAACAAAAGAACCCCTCATCAGCCTTCTCAATCAAATTTTCCTAGGGGAACTAAGGTATTAAAGAATAGTTTACAAGACACCCAAAAGGTCTCATACAAACTTATACAGTGGGTCTAACCAGTAATAGTTCATAAGGTGTCTTGTTAGTGAGGCTTATGGTTACTAAAACCCAATTCTGAACCTAACAAGCAGTACTAACTGCTATTCAGGTCCCAAAAATGTAGTAGGATAATGAATCCACCTAGCATAGTCCTATCTGCTGTCCTCTAGTAGTGTCCTAATTCTTTCTTTCAGCAACTCACATTTTATTGTGGAGTCCTGCAACACAAAACTCCCTCTTAATCCCTTTCATCACATAACTGATTCATGTCATTATTCTTAAACTCAGTTCCATTGTCACATCTGATGATTTTAACCTTATGATTTATTTGGTTTTCTATGCCAGTAATAAAAGTTTTAAGGATCCCACTAGTCTCATCCTTAGTGGCCAAAAAGAAAACCCAACTAAACCTACTATAGTCATCAGTGACAACAAGGCAATATGTCTTGTGATTGATACTCCTTACAGATGTTGGCCCAAATAAGTCCATATGCAACATTTGTAAGGGTTGGCTGATAGAGCTCACAAGCTTGGTCTTACAAGAAGCTTTGTGTTGCTTTCCCTTCTGACAAGCAACACAAGTATGGTCATTTTCAAAAAGCTTTGAAGGCAAACCTCTAACAAGGTTTCCCTTCACAAGTTTGTTCATAGTTTTAAAGTTTATATGACCAAGCCTCCTATCATAATAACTCATATATTGTATGCCCTTTATTGCAAATAAACAAGTCAAACCTCCTGAAGGAACAACATTCTTTAGATCAAAACTGTACATGTTGTTCTGTCTGGGAACTTTAAGCAAGACTTGACTTTCATCAAGTAGCTTAAAGTCAGGAGATAGAACAAGACATTTAGTCCAGTGAAAATGAACAATGTTTTTTCCTGTACACACTTTATGAGACAGAGAAAAGGTTAAACTTAAGTTCCTTTACAAAGTATACATCTTCAAAGTCTAATTTCCCAGTCCTAATTTTACCTTTTCCAGTAATTTTACCTCCTTTAGGACTTCCTGCAAATGCAACAAATCCACCATCAACCTCTTGATAATCTGTAAGAAAGGACTTGTTTCCTGTCATATGCCTGTGGAAGCATCTACTGTCAAAAATCCTTGATCCGGTAAAGTATATGTGATTACCCTTGCACCTCAAAATAATGAAGAGAATTAGTTACTCTTGGGACCAAGCCCTTACTGACTTGAGTCTGCCTTGTAGATCAACATAGTCAAATCTTTTAAACATGTATGATCCACTGTCTTTGGAGGTATGATCAATAACATTTCCTGTTGGTCTTCAAATCCAGCATGCTAAGGACTTAAGAGCATTTTCCCTATTTCCCACAGCAACACTAACTACTGCTTTTGGCCCAACAGTAGTTACATTGTTAACTCTAGCAGTTTTAACTTTTTCATTAAGATTATTGGTTTTAGCTACTGATTTTTAGATAAAAGCCCTTTTTACTGGTGAATGTGCTTTAAAATTAGAATATGTTTTGGGTAATGCATCGTTCACTTTTGATTTAGGGGCAACAGTATTAACAGGCCTGGCAGTACTAATTGATGCAAGCTTCATTCTTTTCATGAACAACTATCCTAGCTTCTAATGATTCTAATCCCATTTGATAACCTATAATTTCTAGATTAGATTTATTAAGAGCATCACACTGTTGATCATACTGTTTTTGAAGAGTTTCATATGATTTTAAGCAATCTTTAGAGCAAGTATGTACCTCAGAGTCTGAACTTGATGAACTTGATGAACCTTGGGATGTATAGGCCATTAGAGCAAAGTTTGTGATGCCTTCTTCAGCCTGAAAGCTCCAATCATAACCACCTATCCCATCTTGAACAACCAAGGCATTTGCAGGAGTCTCCACTGGTACAATCCTTCTTGGAGCATCTCCATTTCTATTCCCCTGATTCCTTGGTGCCCTGCATTCTCTAGCAAAGTGACCTCTCCTGTGGCAGTTGTAACATTCAACCTTTGTCTTATCAAAGCCAACAGTTTCTTTGCCATTGAAATTCAGATTCCTTCCTGTCTTCTTTAAGAATCTCTTCACCCTCATGGTAAGCATGGCCACCTGCCATTTGAGATCCATCTCTTCAAGATCATCAGTATCAATTTGCTCCAGATCTTCATTGTCCAATTGTGGACTATTAGATTGATTAGCAAAGAAGGAAAACATGACATCATCAGCATAAGTTGAGGAAGAAGCTTGTCCCTGTGAACTAGCAGTAGAAACTTCATGAGCAGTATTAACTGCTTCATTAGTACTACTAGTATTTTCTGAAGATACAAAATCCACATTCTAAGAGTTTGAGCTTGATTGGCCCTTAATCTCAGCTTTATACACCTTCAAATTGTTGTATAAATCATCCATGCTCATTGTGTCTAGATCAGATTTGTTTCTCATGATTAAAGCAATATTGTTCCAAGCTGATGGTAGACTTCTCAGCAACTTCAGATTTGTATCGTCTTAAGAGATAACTTCACCATGAATTTCCAATTGGCTGATGAGTTTCTGAAACCTATCATAGGTTTTATCCAGTCCTTCAGATCTTAATGCAGTAAAATTCTCATATTGCTACTTCAGAATGGTCTTATGCATTTTCTTTAATTCTTTGTTGCCTCCAAACATGGTCTTGATAGCTTCCCATAGGGTCTTTGCATCCTTGATTCCATGAAACTTCAATAGGTGCTCATTAGCAATGTCCAACAACAAAGTGCTTTTTGCTTTCAATTCATTCTTTCTTGCTAGCTTTTGTTCTGCAGTTTTAGGAGGAATGGGACCTTCAGCACTAGCTGATGCAACAGCAAGTGCATCACCATTCACAATAACCTCCCAAAGAGCATAATCAGTGTGAGTAAGATATTGCTCTATTCTCATGCTCTATATATCATAGTATCCTGTTTTGAGTATAGGAAGTTTTAGTGCAGACAGTGTTTGGGTAGTTTCTGATTGTGATTCCATCTTCTCTTTGATTATGAGATCTTGTGTAGATATAGTGTTCTTCTTATTCATAGTTTCTCAACAAGCTCTGATACCACTTGTTGATCCCTTCTTAACAGATCTTACTTAGCCTGTTAAAGCTTAGTTATAATGGATAGATCCAAGACAACTATAATAGAAACTAAGATTGAAAATATCACAAACTATGCAGAATCTAGTTTGCAATACCAAGAATAACAATGAAACAATAAAAACAAGATCTTTACTAAACTTTTAATATATTGAATACTATTTTGAATTACAAAATAGCTATGAATACTAACTATAAAAAAACTGATATCTAGATCTATGTCGTAGGGTTCCTTTTATACACTAAGGAAACCCTAATGGGCTTACAAAATGCGTCAAGTGATCAATGCATATCTATTCCTAATATATCTCATGCATATCACTTTAGCAGTACTAACTATTTATACTAACAGTACTAACTATATAACTAACAGTACTAATAAACTGACAGTACTAACACTTTGTACGGGCAACACTAACTATAATACTAACAGTGCTAATGACTTAGACTATTTTCTCTAATCTTCAACAGCAGCACAAACTTGAACCAGCAGCATTAACTTCCAAAACTAACAGTAGTAACTTCAGAAGTCTTTAATTCCCAACAAAAAGGTTTGTTTATTTGGGTTGAGGTTTTGTCCGATTTCAATAGGCAAGGGGAAACCATAGTTTGATTTTCTTGAAAGCATTGTGAGCCTCTATTTATGTTTATGTGTTGATTAATTTAGTTATATTGCGTGTTATATGATTATTGCTATAAGCTTCAAGTGCGGAAATTATTGAAAGCGCATTTGGTTATTGACCAAAGTTTGATAGTTTTGGTATGATTAAATAGGATAGCTAAGCATGTTTTGATAGTCGGATTATGTCAAAAATGTCGTTTTAATAGGTTTTGTGTTGACCAAGTTTGACCAGAAAGTTTGACTTACCTGTAGCGAGTCGAGTAATTTTTGAAAGTTATTTTTGATAATGTCATGTGATAGTGTTCACCTTAAGCTACGTTTCGCTAGGTGGATCATCACGTAACTCTTAACAATGAACGTTTTATGGCCGAGTCAAGTTTGGGTATTTTTTGGGTAAAAATCAACAACGAAGTTTGACTTTTGAAAGTCAAACTTGTGTAAACTTTTGACTATAGTCTATAATGAACAAAGGGTTCGTAATGTTAGTTAATTAATAACGATATATGAAGTTCGGATTATATTATTCTTACTTTCAGTAACTTTCTAAAAATGGAAACTTTATGGAAAAGTGTTGTAATATTGTTAAGTGCGTCAAAGTGAAATGTTTTGTGTCTCACTTGGAGATTGTAGTATATGATTATATATATACGTAATAGTGATATATATATGCAAGTATGTACTATATGATTTATTATACTTTTAGTCACGTACCGCTATATATGTATTATATTGGTCGCGGTTAGGACGTGAAGCTATTTGCGCTTGTTGATTTGATTGATTTGGAGCCTTGCATTTAAATCTTTTAATTGTTTTTAAACCCACGAGGGGGATGCATGTTTGTTTTATAAAATCAAACACATAAGATTTTATGGTATGGTGGACCCGATTATTAGATTGTTTCCGCATAAGTAGCTATTGTCGAAGTCCCTTATTTCATGAACCGTTAATCGTCTGGTTAGGTGAACGCTAATGCATTAAATAGATCTATTGGGTTTGACAACCCTGTCCGGGGTTTGAATCCTTGTGACCACCCAGTCAAACGGACATTTTGTATTTAGAAAGTAGTAGGTATATGACAATAATACCTTGTTTTGGGGCACATTAACATATGAAATGGCATATGTATTGTTAATGTTCGGTGTCATGAGCTTATTACGTGAAAGAAAATAAGTCGCTTTACATTGCATTCGTTGCTTTGTTTTCCTGAGAACTAATTATGTGTTCAAAGATTATTGCTTGTTAATTATTTTAAACTCTATGAATTTCACTCAACATTGTTGTTGACATTTTAAACATGTTTTATCCTAGGTAACCAAGGATGATGGCAACAATGGTATGGAGGTGTCGTGCGTGTGATGGATTTGTTGAAGACTACTTGTGTGTTCCTTGTATTTCAAAAACAATGTCTTAAATTGTTCTAAAACAATGTCTTTATTTTGAAATAATAGTTTTTCAATTGTTGTAATGGTTGTGGTTGCGATTCTTTGGGGACCTAAACGCGTTTTAACTCTGATTAATAATGGAACACATGTTTGTTAAACATCTCATTTGGGTTGTTTTCTATTATCTTGGTGAATGGTGCTATTTAGTGACGCCCGATTGCTAAATTCCGCTGCGCAATCCAATGTCCGTTGGATGGGGGTGTTACAGACTGGTATCAAGAGCCTAAGTTTATAGAGAACTAGGTCAGGACTTTTTGAAAAACCTAAACTATAACACTTCTACACGCACGCCGAGACTCCTCATTGCCATTGGTTACATATAGAAAGAAAAGGTAATTTTATTAATCGTTATGTATAGGTATATTTACGTATGTGTTATATGTATTAATGGTTAAGTATGGATATATTTATGCATATGTTGGATGCATAAAGTGTTATGTATTGGTACATTTATGCACGTGTTGTATGCATAGAATGTTATGTGATTATATGATAACTATTATTATATATGTTTGAAATATAATTAAGGTATATACAGAACGAGAATGTCACGAATCATGAATTTTTATTTGTTGCACTTTTATGCGAACTGTTATTTTGATAATATTGTTTCAATAAGAATAAGAAGTGATACGCTATTAAGTAAGTATTGTATATTTTCTAGATTATCATGGTGAACGTAATTCCTTCCGATCATGTGGATGATGTACCCGTCGTTAAGCCGAATCAACACGATGATGTTCTTGTTGTTCCCGAGCCCGTCTTAGAGAATGAAGACGAGGACCCAAAAGAAGAAGAATTTGAGGAAGAAGAAGAACCCCAAGAAGAAGAAGATGATACGGAAGTCGACATCAAGGAAGATAAGAATGAGCCGAAGTTTACATATCCTTATGAAGAGGTGGATCCTCTTAACCCTCCACCGCCTGCTTCTGAGTCAGAACCTGAGGATGTGATTGAGGCTGAGAACACGATTGAGCATGAGGATGAGACTGTTCCTGTTAGTGTCCATGAGGTAGGTGAATCGTCTATTGCTCCTTTTCTTTGAGAGGATAGTGATGGTCTATTGCCTGGTCTCCTGAGGAGGGACATTAACTCTCTTTTTGGTCGGATGGCTTCTCTTTTAAGACGACTGTGTGGTCGCGAGATGGCGCATGCATTGGTTGAAAAGAAAGGTAAAGCAAAGGATGAGTATTATGGTAAGTTGATTTTGGATTTTGGTAATGAAGTGCGTTCTAGTGTGGAGCAAGGAACGGTTGCAATAGAAAATCTGGTTGAAAGACTTGGTAACGCTGAAGAAAAAGCTGAGTGTAAGAAGTTGAAGAAGGAACTTGAAGAAGCAAGGTTTAGCAAAACATTCCTTCGTATGCATAACGAATGAGTCGAGAGAGATCTCTATTGGACTAGAGTTCGGGCTCATGAGTTCTATCAAGATATGATTCGTAGAGGATTTGTGTTTGAAGAAAGACCGAATGAAGCTATCGATGTTCCGATTGAAGATGAGAAGAGTCCATCATCTGAGCTGCGAGGATCTCCTCATGATTCTTAGTAGTTTGGTTTCAATTGTGGTATCTTTATTGTGTAATCACTAAACTGAATCCTCAGTTAGTAGAATTAGTGCTATTGGTTGTAACGATTTGTATCATTTCATGAAACAATGCAACTATGTATTAACTCTTTTGTGATGAAAAATGAATGACTATCTTTTGATTACTACTTGATGTTGTGTGACTGTTGTTGTGATTGATTTGTCATTGTACCATGTTATGAGTATATCATGTTATGAATGCTTATCAGATTGTTTTCTGTGTGACGTGACAGAATCATGCCTCCAAAGTCTGCACCTTTGACTCAAGCTGCTATTCGTCGAATGATCAAGGAAAGTGTCGATGCTGCTATCGCTGCTGAGCGAGCTAGACATGCGAATGCTGGAAATGATGCTAGAGGATCTGGACCAGTTAGGGGTCAAGATGCCGCACCTGTTGTTCGTGAGTGCACTTTTGCTGGGTTTATGAAGTGCAATCCTACTGTTTTTCATGGTACTGAAGGAGCTGTCGAATTACGAAGATGGTTCGAGAAAACTGAGAGTGTTTTTGGAATCAGTGAATGTGCAGAGGGCAAGAAGGTTAAGTTTGCTGCTGCAACACTGCAAGGACCTGCTTTGACTTGGTGGAATGCTAAGGTTGCAACCATGGGTTTGGAGACTGTGAACCAAATGCCTTGGACTGAGATGAAACAGTTGATGACTGCAGAGTTTTGTCCAATAGAAGAAGTTCAAAGAATGGAGCACGAACTGTGGAACTTGAAGGTCAAGGAGTATAACATTGTGGCTTATACTCAAAGGTTTAATGAGTTAGCTTTGATGTGTCCAAGAATGGTTAAACCGGAAAGAGTGGAAGTTGATGCTTACATCCAGGGATAAACCGATAACATCAAAGGTGAAGTCACTTCTTCTAAGCCTGCTAACCTAAACGAAGCTGTGCGTATGGCTCATAAGTTGATGGAACAGAAATCACAAGCTAGGGATGAAAGAATTTTAGAAGGAAAGAAGCGAAAATAGGAGAACTTTCAAAGTGGAAATAGTAGTGGTAAGAGTAACCATAGGGACAACTAACGCCAAACTTTGCAGAATAACCAAAAGCAAGGGAACACACGAGCTATGATTACTACTCCTACTGATGGAAATGTGTTTTCTGGATCACTTCCTTTGTGTAAACATTGTTTTACTCGCCATGTTGGTCCATGTATTATCAAGTGCCACAAGTGTGGAAAGGTTGGGCATAAGGCAAGGTACTGCAAGGAGAAGAATGTTGCCACGGGTGCTAATGCTCAGCCCATTTTGACTTGTTATGATTGTGGTGAACAAGGTCATACTAGGAATCAATGCTCAAGGAAGGTTAAGCAAGAGGAAGTTGGAGAAGTTCATGGTCGAACTTATGCTATTAAGGATGCTGAGCCGCAAGGTCCGAATGTGGTTACTGGTACGTTTCTGCTCAATAACCGTTATGCTTCTATTTAATTCGATTTGGGTTTCGATGGGAGTTTTGTGGATACTAGATTTAGTTCCATGCTTAATATCGATCCGATTAAAATAAGAGCTAGTTATGAGGTAGAGTTAGCTGATGGAAGGGTAGTTAGTGCAAACACTATTTTGAAAGGTTGCACTTTGAATTTAGTGAACCATATTTTTGAAATCGATCTTATGCCGATTAAGCTTGATACGTTTGACGTCATAATCAATATGGATTGGCTTGTCAAGCACGATGCCGTTATCGTCTGTGGCGAGAAAGTTGTTCGTATACCATACGAAAACAAGATGTTGATAGTCGAAAGTGACAAGGGTGTGTCTTGACTAAAGGTCATATCTTGTATTAAGGCCCGTAAGTATGTTGAGCGAGGTTGTCATTTATTTTTGGCACATGTAACGGAGAAGAAATCAAAGGAGAAACGATTGGAAGACGTGCCTGTAATTCGTGACTTTCTTGAGGTATTTCCTGATGATTTTCTAGGACTACCACCGCCGAGGCAAGTAAAGTTTTGAATTGATCTAGTACTGTGGGTCGTACCTATTGCACGTACACCATATAGATTGGCACCGTCTAAAAAGAGAAAGTTTTCAGTACAATTGCAAGAGCTGCTAAAGAAAGGATTTATTCGTCCGAGTTCATCACCGTGGGGAGCACCGATGTTGTTTGTGAAGAAGAAAGATGGATCTTTTAGAATGTGTATAGATTACCGTAAGTTGAACAAGTTTTTTTGGGGTGAGAAACATATGCATGTTTTACAAATTGGACGCAAGTGTACATTTTATCATGATTATGTTTTGCCTAAGTAGCGATAACCCACTATGCCCATGAATCATGAACTGTCAATTACTGGAATGTGAGCGCGAATGATTATAGATAGATCTATTTGGGATTGACCTCCCCGTTCGGGTGACTAGCTATCACTGGAAATAAACGTATATCATGTCGGATACTGGATGTTACGGGTTGAACATCATCACGGGCAATGTAGGCAATATTTATATATTGTATTCAATTATGTCGAGCTTCGGTGTCATGAGCTTAGGTAAACGTAATTACATTTTGTGATGTCTGCATCTGTTGCATTATCACTGGGAAAGTCTTGCGGTCCTGCATATACATTTACATAAACCTATGAAATTCACCAACTTTATGTTGACGTTTTTAAATGCAATGTTTTTCAGGAGGTCATTAAGCACGAGGTGCGAAGGATACATTGGTGGTTATATTTTGAAAAAGTCAATGCATTAAAAGATTTAGTCGCATTAATTTTGTATATTCTAGTTATGGGCTGGAAAATTTTTGTAATAATAAAAAGTAAAGATTCGGCTTTTTGTAACACATGTTTATTAATCTAATGTATCAGTTTTTAAACGACTTTTTGGTCGTTCTTATATTATCTTGTGTTATTGATCTGAGAAGTAACACGCCCCGGACCCTTATTCCGCTGCGACCCAATTTGGGGGTGTTACAGATTGGTATCAAGAGCCAAGGTTATAGAGAACCAGGTCAAATGTTTTTGCTGGACTATAACCATTTTCAAACATTGCATTCATACAAAGGGGTTTTCACGAGACATACATACACTAATTGTGCATTAGTCGGTTAGGCTAGATGCATTCATGATTGATATACATGTTATAATATAAATGTATATTACTATAAGAGTCTTATATTAGCATACTTATATAAGCTAATTTTGATTTCAGATATTATCATGTCAGATTCTGAGCATTCTACAGTTACATACACATCAGTATCCGAGGACGATTCAGACATCGGCTCACCAGGAGTCGATGGACCACCTATTATGCCAGAGGACCCATATGCTTACATAATGGCTGCTTATGGGGTTCCACCATCACCTGACTACATACCTGGCCCTGAGGTTCCACCATCACCTGATTACATACTTGGCCTTGAGGTTCCACCATCGCCTGACTACGTACCTGGCCCTGAGGGACCACCATTACCAGACTACATGCCTGGCCCGAAAGAGCCAGAGCAGGCACCACCCTCACCCGTTTATTTACCTTATGTACTAGAGCTGGTGTGCCCGGAGTATATACCACCCGAGGATGATGTCTTTCTAGCCGAGGAACAGCCATTGCATGCTGCTACCTCACCTACTGCTGAGTCACCAAGATACATTCCTGAGTCTGATCCAGAGGAGGATCCCGAGGAGGATCCAGCTGACTACCCTACTGATAGGGATGATGATGATAATGAGGAGGAGGAGGAGAAGCACCCAGCTCTAGCTAACTCTGTCCTACCTGTACACCGGATGACTGCCAGGATATCTATTCGGGATGAGCCATCCATATCACTTCCTCCTAGGGAAGAGGTCGAGAGACTTCTTGCCTTAACCACCCCACCACCATCACCACTTACTCCACTATCATCTCCATTACCACATATACCATCACCAACACCCAATAGCCCTATTCATATTGAGATTCCCAAGAGTTGTTTACCTCTTCGGAAGAGGGTGCGTTTTGCTTCTCCCACCCCTAGTCGTGAGGTCGGGGAGAGTTCAGCAGCCAGTGCTGCTAGGCAGGATAGACCTACCATAGCGAGGGAGGACCTTTATGGATTTATCGATATGGTTGATGTTCCTCCTAGATGTTCGACATCTAAGGAGTTAGACTATGGCATTACGGATACATGGGATGATCTGGTAGGAGCCATCGATGAGATTGCACCGACCACCGTAGAGGGGGTCAATCAGAGGGTTACCGATCTTGCTACCATTGTTGAGGAGGAGACTACCAGCGTGTATGGTATTATGGAGGATGCTTAAGATGACCGGTCTCAATTAAGAGCCCGAGTTAACCTGTTGTATAGGGATAGGCCTGTTCATCGTCGTTTAGCAGTAATGATAGAGAGAGAGGCTAAGATGGCTCGTGAGGCTTGGGGACTATCCATGGATGCTAGAAACTATGCAAGTTCAGATGTTATGTCATTACGTACTACGGTAGTGGCGCAGAGTGCATTGATTTCAGAGTTACAATCAGCAGATCACAGGAGACAGAGGGTGATTTCAGAGTTGTTAGCATCAGACCATAGGAGACAGGTTCAGTTGACTGAGACATCGAGGTTGGTGAAAGGACTACAGACAAAGATGATCGTGTTTCAGAGGCAACATGGACCCATAAAAGGTCCGGCACAACCTGATGCACCAGGAGAGGCTGGTAGCAGCTCCTAGATTTGGTTATGTTATAGCTATGTTATGCAGCCTGTTAAGTATTATGGGTTATTCCTAGCTAGCAGACTGTATAGATCTTTTGTTTTGTTTAGCTACCCAGTTTAGGTATTTTGTTCAGGTATTATCTACCTTGTACAGCATACTAAGTGTTACGGGTATATCCCGGCTAGTATGGCTTTAGGTTGTTTCTTTTGTCTTGTAACCTAAGTGTAGTAATCATCTTGTATCTGAACCGAACATGTATGTTTTTCCAAGTTATATATGAAATGGATGGATTACGTTATCTATGAAATCAAATTTATATTAAATGAATGTCGATTTGGTTATACCACGATTAATTTCAATAACAGTTGTACATTTCACTGTGTGATGTGATCTTGTTTTATTTAATGTGTATATGTTATGTCATAGTTATGATTTTATGAAATCTAACGAGTATTATGTTTTATTGTGATTTAAAGAAAATGGCACCAAAGAGAAGGACCACGAGGTTAAACCCAAGTGCAACACCAACACCAGTCATAGACACTAATACCACTACACCTGTCACCAATGCCCAAATTCAGGCAATGATTAACGAAGGCGTTACTACTACACTGGTAGCACGTGATGCAACCCAAAATGGCGATGATAGCCATACTTCAGGAACGGGTGTCAGAAGGCTTGTGTAGGTTACTCGTGAATGTACCTACCCGGACTTCCTAAAATGCCAACCCTTGAACTTCAAGGGCACTGAGGGAGTTGTCGGACTCACTCAATGTATCAAAAAGATAGAATCTATTTACAGCATAAGCAACTATACAGTAGCATGCCAGGTCAAATTTGCTACATGTACCCTACAAGGAAATGCTCTTACATGGTGGAACTCCCATGTTAAGACCACTACTCCTGAAGCTGCCCATGCAATGCCATGGAGGACACTGAAAAAGATGATGACAGACAAATACTGCCCAAGGGGCGAAATTAAGAAACTGGAGTTCGAAATGTGGAATTTGAAGGTAAAGGGTAACGATGTGGTAACCTATAGCCAACGTTTCCAAGAACTGGCACTAATGTGCGATCGGATGTTTCCGGAAGAAATAGACCAAGTTGAGAAATATGTCGGTGGCTTGCCCGACACGATCCATGGCAGTGTGATGGCAACTAAGCCAAAAACTATGCAGGATGCCATTGAGTTCGCCACTGAACTCATGGACAAAAAGATCAACACTTGGGCTGAACGTCAGGCTGACAACAAAAGAAAGTCTGATTACATCGCCAGGAACAACCTGAATCAGCAACCAAACAAGAGACAAAACACTGGAAGAGCTTATGCCATAAGAAATGATGACATGAGACCATACGGAGGGCCTAGACCTCTATGTTCCAAATGTAACTATCACCATGATGGTCCTTGTGCTCCCAAATACCACAAGTGCAAATGATTTGGTCATTTAGGTCGTGACTGCAAGAATCCCCCAAATGTCAACATTAGGGCTAATCAGAGGGCTTATTTTGAATGTGGTGCTCAAGGGCATTTCGAGAAGGATTGCCCAAAATGGAAGAACAACAACAACCAGGGTAATCAGGATGGAAATACCAAGGCTCAGGCAAAGGTGTATGCCGTAGGCAATGCAGGGGCAAACCTGGACAACAATGTCGTCATAGGTACGTTTCTCCTAAACAACCGATATGCATCTATTTTATTTGATACCGGTGCCGATAGGAGTTTTGTATCTACCACATTTAGCTCTCGAATTGTTATCACTCCAACTACATTAGATCATAATTATAATGTCAAACTAGCCGATGGGCGAATTGTTGGGTTAAACACTATTATCCGGGGTTGTACGTTAAACCTCTTAAATCATCCTTTCAACATAGACCTAATGCCTATAGAACTAGGTACTTTTGACGTAATAATTGGTATGGATTGGTTGGCAAAGTACCATGCCGTTATTGTCTGTGTGGAAAAGATCGTTCGTATTCCTTTTGGATACGAAAATTTAATCGTTCGAGGTGACGGAAGTAGCAATAAATACGAGACCCGATTAAACATCATCTCGTGTACTAAGGCTCAAGAGTATTTAATGAAGGGACGTCACGTATTCTTAGCAAATTTCACCGCAACCAAAGACGAAGAAAAGTCAAAGGAGAAACGACTTGAAGATGTGCCAGTTGTTCAAGAATTTCCTGATGTTTTCCCTGAGGACTTGCCGGGTATACCACCCACTCGACAAGTGGAGTTTCGAATTGATTTGGTACCAGGTGCTACACCTATAGCACGGGCACCATATAGATTAGCACCGTCCAAAATGAAGGAACTAGCGGAGCAACTGCAGGAACTTACGAACAAAGGCTTCATAAGACCAAGTTCCTCACCTTGGGGAGCTCTGGTTCTGTTTGTAAAGAAGAAAGATGGGTCTTTTCAGATGTGCATCGATTACAGGGAATTGAACAAACTGACAATGAAGAACCGCTACCCACTCCCAAGGATCTATGACCTATTCGACCAGCTGTAAGGGTCGAGTATTTATTCAAAGATCGATTTGAGGTTAGGGTATCACCAGTTGAGGGTTCGAGAAGAAGACATTCCCAAGACTACATTCAGGACTTGATACGGTCACTATGAATTCCAAGTCATGCCTTTTGGTTTGACTAATGCACCGGCCGTGTTCATGGACCTTATGAACCGGGTGTGTAAACCGTATCTGGACAAGTTTGTAATTGTCTTCATCGATGACATTTTGATCTACTCCAAAAGTAAGAAGGAACATGAAGAACACCTTAGGCGGATCTTGAAATTGCTTAAGAAGGAAGAATTGTACGCCAAGTTCTCCAAGTGTGAATTTTGGATTTCCAGGGTACAATTCCTCGGAACATTGATTGACTTACAAAGTATTCACGTTGACCTCGCCAAGATTGACCTACAAGGATTGGGCTTCCTCCTAAAACACAACAGAGTATTCACCAATTTTTAGCCTTGGCCGGCTATTATAGAAGATTTATCGAAGTGTTTTCAAAGATAGCCAAAACAATGACTCAAACTAACCCGAGAAAGGTGTCAAGTTTTGATTGGGGTGATAAACAAGAAGTAGGCCTTTTCAACTATTGACGAGAAGCAGTGCATGCACACCATCCTAGCCTTACTGAGGGAAGCGAAGATTTTATCGCAATACTGTGACGCTTCCAAAAGAAGGGTTGGGCGCTGTGTTGATGAAAAAGATAAGGTATTACCCTATGCCACACGTCAGTTTAAAAATTCATGATAAGAACAATACAACACATGATTAAGAACTGTGGGGCAGTAGTGTTTCGCTCTAAAGATGTGGGGCACTATTTGTACGGGAACCAAGTGCACAGTGTCAATGTCATAAGATTTACAACACATTCTGATCAGAAGGATTAACATATGAATGCAACTTCGCAGTTTAGAGTTCTGAGTGATTACATTGTGAAATTCGTTATCACCCATGGAAGGCGAATGTTTGTCGCTGATGCTCTGAGCAGGAGGAACGAGAACCACTAAGGATTCGGCTATAGTAAATGGACCATGGCTTGGATCTTCCAAGAACAAATCCTGAACGTCCCAGACGGAAGCAAGAAAGCTGGAGAACATCAAGAAGGAGGATGTTGGAGGTATGTTAGTTGAGAATTCAAAAGATCCGGAGAAATTCAGAACAGAAAAGTTGGAACCGCGTACCGATGGAACCCTATGCCTCAATGGCAGGAGTTGGTTACCTTGTTATGGTGATTTACGGACTATAATCATGCACGAGTCCCACAAATCAAAATACTCCATACATCCGGGTTCTGACAAAATGTACCAAGACATGAAAAAGCTATACTGGTGGCCCAATATGAAGGCAAACATCGCCACCTATGTTAGCAAGTGTTTGACATGTGCTAAGGTCAAAGCCGAACACAAGAATACCATCGGTTGTTAGTGCACCCCATATACCTGAATGGAAGTGGACAACACACGATGGATTTTGTCGCAAAGCTTCCTCTCAGTCCCATCGCAGGGTTATGACACTATTTTTGGGTAAATCGTTGACCGATCTGACAAAGTCTGCATTTTATGCAATAAGTGAAACAGATCCTTGATAACTGGCGATGATTACCAAAGGAGTAGTCACGAAGCATGGAATACCTGTATCAATTATCTGTGATCGTGACCCTCGATCTCATCAAATTTCTGAAAGTCACTTCAGGCTTTGGGTAGCGAGTTAAGATATGATACTGCATATCATCCGGAAACTGACAGACAAAGTGAGAGGACTATCCAAACTCTCGAGGATATGCTACGTGCTTGCGTAATCGACTTTGGAAATGGTTGGGTTAAACATTTGCCATTGGTCGAGTTTTCATACAATAACAGTTATCACGCTAGCATTAAGGCTGCACCCTTTGAAGCACTTTATGGTCGAAAATGTCGTTCACCTGTTTGCTGGGCTGAGGTTGGGCAAGTTCAACTCACTGGTCCAGAATTAGTGCAAGAAACAACGGAGAGAATCATTCAAGTCAAGCAAAGGATGCAAGCCGCTCGCGATCGACAAAAGAGCTATGCCAACTTAAAGCGTAAGCCAATGGAGTTTCAAGTTGGGGACAAAGTTATGCTTAAGGTTTCGCCTTGGAAAGGGGTCGTACGTTTTGGCAAACGGGGGAAGTTAAACCCCAGATATGTCGGACCTTTCAAGGTGTTGAAAAAGGTTGGAGCCGTTGCTTACAAGCTTGAGCTTCCTCAAGAGCTGAGCAGGGTCCACAATACGTTTCATGTATCCAACTTAAAGAAATGTTATTCTGACGATCCATTAGTCGTTCCGTTGGGAGGACTCCAAGTGGATGAAAATCTTCATTTTGTTGAGGAGCCGGTTGAAATCATGGATCGTGAAGTCAAACATTGAGACGAAGCGTGTCCCAATGTCAAGGTTCGATGGAACTCTAGTCGGGGCCCCCTGAGTTTACGTGGAACGGAAGATCATTCAGGAAGAATATCCACATCTCTTCACAAGACCGCACCATCCGCAAGTGCCATGCAAAAGCCTGCGGACAAGGCTCATTTAATGGGGGAAGACTATAACACCTCGTGTTTTAGGTCATTGTACGACATTATGTAAAAGAACAATTTATTTTTTAGGGTTTTACAGCATTTCTCATAAAACTGTAAAAGTTAAGTTAAATCGCGTAAAACTAAAAATGACATACAATGTAAACGGCATTAAACGATTAAATGTTGTCATCAATCAAGTGTTATATGATTATTAAGAGGATAATTATCAACATTGAAGCTTTATTTTTTTGGTTACGTAAAAAGTTTAACGATCGCGATAAGTGCGTTTAAGCCTTCCCAGGAACAGCGTTATTTATCTACGCTATTCATCGAAGTACCCACCATTTGAACTCAATACTTAAAGTATATTTAAAACTCGAATAATAATTATCACAATAACATTTTCATATAAAAGGAATTGAAATTTATACATTACATATGCAAGTTATACTTTTTAATTAAACATATTTTCTTATGCTTATATAAACATATATACACTAATAAATGAACAATGCAATATCATATCCTACCCTAACCCTTAAAAACGTGTATGTACGCCATCTAGAGCCTTTGGTCACCATGACATCAATAAAACCTTCATTGCATGAACCTTTCACCCCTGGAACTATTGACATAGCCAAAACCAACCCATTGTTTCTCAAAACCTCGTGGCTATACCACTTGACACCTTGCAAAGGCTCAAGTGACCAAGGAATATGCTAAGGATCTTAGCTAGTATAAATAGGAGTGCAAGGGTTAAGAGAAAACCACATCTACACTTCTACCTTTACTTGAAAAATCAAACATATCCCTCTTTTACCTCCATTAGAGCTCACGGCTCAAAATCACTCCAAGAAGCAATCCATTGCTTGATTTTTCTTGATCATATAAGTGTTCTTATATCATTCCTAAGGTGTTCTAAGAATATTTGAAGATTTGGTTAAGTTTGGAAAAGATTTTGCAAGAAAAGTGTTTTTGGAAGTTAAGCTTGGAACTTTTGGATCTTGATTTAGGGAAAACTTGTTAAGTGTTGTTATAATCTTCAAACAAGGTTCCATTATCATCCTTATACTCTTATTACATTAATATATGCATGCCATGATCATATCTATACTTGTTATGCTTATTTTATTGAAAATATTATGTAAACATATTCAAAACTCATAAAACCCTAATTGTTCCCATATTGAGTATAAAATATTATTGATAAAACAAGTGGTCAAAATAACTTATATATTTGAAAAGTAGAGTCTTATTAGATAATCATAGACTCCGGAATCAAGTTATTTTGTTGAGAAACGAATCTGATACGTACAGTTCAAGTTATAACTACTTATTTCTCCAAACTAGTTTCTTTTAATCTACTTTTATAATTATATATTCAAAACATTTTCTTTATGATTTAAAATATCAATTTTTAACTACAAGTGCTATATTAGTAGGGAATTTTATAAAGGATATTGAGGCCTCTTCGGATGGCGTATCGATGAGTTGTTGGATTTACGATTTAAAGTGTCCTAAACTCCTCGTACGTCATGTCATGACCTTTATCCTTAATGATAGCCCAAACGAAGTACAAATGTTAATTATATAAAGATCAAAACCTTATTATATCCTAAATACAGTCAATGATTATTTTATCAAAATTACTAACAAGTATTATGTGGCATTGATTATGTACTATTCCGTCTGTATGCTTAGCAGTCTCTTAATCGACCTATACTTTATTAGGTTGCATTCAACCTTAGCTTTATCTTGACGCTTATCAGTATATATACTGCTGTTAAATTCCATTTGAGGAGAGTTCATATCCCCATGTTTTTTTTAATCATACTTTATAAGTTTTGGGGTGAGAAACATATGCACGTTTTACAAATTGGACGCAAGTGTACATTTTATCATGATTACGTTTTGCCTAAGTAGCGATAACCCACTGTGCCCATGAATCATGAACTGTTAAATTACATATATGTAGTCGTGGATTACATTAAAGTTGAGCGCGAATGATTTATAAATAATCTATTTGTGAGACTTCACCCGTTCGGGTGACTAGCTATACATTAGGAAACGAACGTATTTCATGTCGGATACTGGATGTTAAGGGTTGAACATCATCACGGGCAATGTAGGCAATATATATCTATATATTGTATTCAATTATGTCGAGTTTCGGTGTCATGAGCTTAGGAAAACGTAAATACATTTGTGATGTCTGCATCTGTTGCATTATCACGGGGAAAGTCTTGCGGTCCTACATGATCATTTATTAAACCTATGAAATTCACCAACTTTATGTTGACGTTTTAAATGCAATGTTTTTCAGGAGGTCATTAAGCACGAGGTGCGAAGGATACATTGGGGGTTATATTTTGAAGTCATGCATTAAAGATTTAGTCGCATTACATTTTGTTTATCTGTTATGGGCTGTAAATCTTTGTAACAATATCAAGTAAAGCTTCTGGCTTTTGTAACAAATACTTAAATAAATCCAATGTATCAGTTTAAACGACTTTTTGTGTCGTTCTTATATTATCTTGTGTTATTGATCTGATAAGTAACACGCCCCGGATCCTTATTCCGCTGCGACCCATTTTGGGGGTGTTACAATTGGTTTTTAAAATTTTTTACGCAGGAATTCATATTCATGTGATGAAATCGTGTTAGATGTTTTTTACAATGGTTGTTTCTTGATTTATCCTTTAAAGTATGGTAGAGAAGCTTTAGAATTAAAATTATCTAAGGTTAATAAGTTGTCTTATAAGCAAATGTGTGATTTGTTGTTGGAGAAAGTAAAAGAAGATATTTGGCATTGGTTTTATTTTAAACCCGATTGTAGCCTAGAAGAAGGATTGACTATTGTTGAAAATGACAAGGATGTGAAAATTTTTATGAAATGGCTAACTTGCATGGTCTACTTGAGGTGTATGTTTCTCATACTCCTCAATTGCTAGTAACTAACTACTATTTGAAGAACTTGTGTGTTGATGAGTCTGATGCTGAGGTGACCTCACAACTTAGAAGTCACCAAAAGATAAAGAAAGACGGTGATTCTCTATCATTGGAAGAGATGATTGCATGGTAACAAAAATAGAGTCAATCACCATGTTACCTAATATCTCCTAATCCTCTTAAGCATAAAAGATTAGGTATTGACTTAAAAGGCAAGTCTCTTTTGGATGACTTTAAGTCTGTAAAAGGTGAGGGTTTGGGATCATCAAGCTATAATTTCCCGTAACTTCTTTATATGGTACTTGTACTAGGTATGTTGGGAAGCATAAAAAGTTATACTTTCTTTTGAATTGTTATGGTTGTCATTTCGTTTTAACTTATGTATTAGGTATGTTGGTTGTAATTTAATTTTAGTTCTTATCGTTATGTATTATGTATGTCGGTCAAATTTGGTTGTAATCTGGTTTTAAAAGTTACTATCTACTCGACTGATGACTGCTGCTATCTACTCGACTGATGACTGCCGTAATTGGTATTTAATATTCACCTTTTTACCAGAAATTTATTACTCAAAAATATTCACCTAACATACATTCAATTGCTCAACCACTATCTTTTTTCTCGCTATATATATATATATACATCAACTAATAACTCTTTCAATACCAAAAAGAATTTCAAACTTGTTTAAAGAATCACCAACTACATGGACAACCAAAATTTGTGTAGGCATTGTGGATCAAGAACTACAATAAACTTCGTGGACTCCTCATAACCCTGGACGTCGATTACACCTTTGTCCAAATTATGGTTTAAGTCACTGGTTTGATCCGCCAATGTGTGCAAGAGCCGTGGCTATCATTCCCGGTTTATTGAGAAGAATCAATAATTTAGAAGAAAATGCAAGGGTGAATGCTAGGGAAGCCCGAAGATTAAAAGTTCTTTTATGGTTTAGTTGGTTTATTTTTGTTTTGTATTTCTTCATGAATTGATCTTTTACTATGCTTTTAAGTAACTTGGCCATATCTTTTGGCAAATAAGTAATCTGGTTTATTAACTATGGTTTCTCAATGGATGTAACGTTTCAACTTATTATGGTTATGTAACCACTTTGGGGTTAATCTGTAGTACTTTTGATCTATGTAATTTATTGTCTCAACATGTGTTATGATAATGTTAAACATGTTAGTACTTCAAAGGAAAACAATGCATATGATAAAGTTAAACATTTGTAGTATTTTTAGTACTTTGTCAATGCTATTATTAACATAGGCAATGTTATCTATACTTATACAAATGAGTCCAAACTACAACCAAACCAACATCAAAGAGAAAGATAAATACCAGTTTGAAAATGGCAGCTATCATACACATACCAAAAGTTATAACAAGTTATTGGAAACTACAGTTTTCGATTACAATAATCATAGTAACAAACATTTTGACAAACTACTAACAAACTAAGACATTACCAGAACAAATTTTACAACCATAGTTGTTCACATAAGTTATGTCACAAATCAAATGTACCAAAGCAAAATCTTCTATTCATTTTTTAGAGGAATCTTGTACTTCTAGAAAAAGGCTATCAATCGTTCCTGGTATGCCAAGCTTACCTGAGTTGGATTACTCACCTCCAAAGATAGATTATTGACCAACCTATACAAATTTCGCATCACCCATATACCACAGTCACCATATGCATCACCTTGCCTAGGCACATTAACTGCATACCGATAGCTGATGGAGTAGTTTGTTGGATTAATGTTTTTCTTCTCCAGCACCTCCGTCTTTAACAGTAGCTTTGGAATTTGATAGGCATAAGATTCTCCCATTCCCAGCCACCATTTTCTATCTTCTGTTGGAATATGAACAAATATAAATTATATATGTTCGGGAATTTATTCGAGCTTAAGGGGACACACACGTTAATATGTTGAACAACGTATTTAATATATTAATGTAATATATTATTTAGTGATTTAACAAACGATTATTAAAAGTTAACAAGATTAAATATTAGTCATTAAATGTTAAGTGCAAGGACTAATATGCAAAACCAGAAAAAAAGGAAAGTTTGGTTTTTCCCCTTTCTTTCCTTATGGCCGGTCGAATCCCACTCCAAGAGGAGGTGGGAGAGCTTGCTTACTTGCCAAGTCAAGAGGTGTATAAATAGGGGTCTAGGGGCTTTCATTAGCGCATAACTTTAATCCCTAATATCCCTAAATCTCTCCCTTGTCTCTCTTGTTGTTTGACCGAGCCTCAAAACCCTTGAGGGTTTTCGGTTTTTCTCCTCTCCTTGTTGTGCGATCAAACAAACAACCCTTTAGGGTTTTTATAGTTACGATTAAACCAAGAAGAAGGTGTTTCGTGCGTTGATTGATTCAAAGACGAAGAAGGTGATCGTTTGGTTAAAACGTTACTAGTACTAGCATACACGTTGTTTGCTAAGAACGTATTATGTGTGAATACTTAGAGGGATTATTCTTTAAGTCCTTGGTGGTTCCGCGTGGTATTATACACACGCGTATATTGAAGACGGTGTAAAGTTTATTGCTAAAGCAGTGTAACGTTTCTTGCTAAAAGGTAAACATCTTCAATCTCTTGTTAATTATATATTCTATACGTGTTTGATCTTTCCGCTGCGTACTCGTGATATGTTTAATTGTTAATTAGATCTAAATTCCAACAGTGGCATCACGAGCCAACGTGTAGAATTTGTAATTACAAGTAAATAAAATTAGACAAAATTAGGGTTCTTGATTAATTTTTTAAGCCCTTAGGCGTTTTATGCATCAAGATTTGATCTTTGTTCATTAAGATTCAATCTTTATTGGTTATAAAATTAATTAGACGAATTCTAGGTTGTATGCAATTTTATAGATAAAACTTTATATGTTTAAATTGTAAATTGAGCGGTTTTATGTTTAAATTAATTGTTAATTTGGAATCCATGATAAATACATGCAATTTATCATGAAGGGATATATGATAATAATCTTGTTAATTGTTAAAGAATTTTTATGCAAATATGATGATCAAGAATTAAAATATATAACACTAAATTTATATGGTTTCGATCCACGACTTTAAAAGCTAGGGAAGACCTTGGCTATGTCTTGAGGGGCCTTAAAGATGATTAAATTTTATGTGCTATGTGGTGTATATTTGTATAAGGCTTACGCAATCGATTATGTCGATGGATGTGGCCGGAGTTTATAGGACGAAGAAGCCTTATATGGATATATACATGTTTTAATTATTAGATAATTAGGATTATATCTTGATATTTGCATGACTTAATTGTTAAGGGTTGTTATTTGAATAATTGTTATGTGAATTAGTTTTATGTTTTATATTATTTAATTTTAAGTATTGGACTTGTGAGAAAATAAAAGGGTTTTTTGAAAATAAGTATAAACATGACTAATTATTATGAAATCAGATTTATTATGGACTATTTATCTATACTACATTATAATGGAAATTTAACCCATTCTTGAAAAGAGTAGGAATTGAAAGTTGAAAAATATACAAGCCTTGGAAACTAAATATACAAGCTTTAAAAACTAATAATCTTGACATTAAATGTGATTGTTAATTTTATTGAATGGTCAAATCTTGAATGTTGAAAACGTAGAAAAACACTGTGCAACCTTTTCATTATATAAACACAACACCAAAATTCATCCATTCACTCAATTCCCCTACCTCTCTCTCTAAACCAAAGATCATTTCTCTCTAACCATCGCCGGTTGCCGCCCACCACCATCGGTTGCCGCCTCTCACCTAAAAAAAACTCTCCCATCCATTTTACACCAAATCTCACATTAAAACATGTTATAAATTAAATAAGTTTCAGGGATTTATAGTTTTGTTTTAGATCAATGTAAACTAAGTAAGCTTTGAGGTTTTTCTATTACATGTATATGTATTAAATAAGTTTTAGAAGTTTTCTTATATAGATTTGTTAATCTTACTCTTTGTAACGTTTTTTTTTACCTTTTTTTTAGCCGTTGTTTGCCGCCGGCTTTTGCCGCTGTCTCTGCCGATCTCTCGCCGGAATGACCTGCTGCCACCGGCTGCATCCAGCCACCACGAGCAAATGATGAAGTTTTGATTTTCTTGTAATTTTTTACGTAAGGATGTTCTCAGATATGTTGTTATTGACTATTTTTCGTATGGATTTGATTATTTAATTTAAGTACTACAGTAATACGGAGTATATCTAGAAAATAAAATGAACTGAAAGTTCATAACCTTTTTCTTTCGTTTGTGTTTCTATTTTAGTAAAGAGTGTTTAATTTGTAGTTAATTTTATGATGATGGAGGTAGAAGATATTGAGGATGGATGAAGATTTTGAGTTTTTTTTTGGAACAGCGATTTTATTGGAAACAAAACTAGCAAGGAGCTAGATTACAAAACAATAATATAGGGGTTTTTGAGCCATTCGTTCCATCCGAAAGAGGCTTTAGATCTATACTTACACCAATAAAAAGAACTAGCAATGACAATAATATTAAGCACGTACTTCGAAGGTTTTCTCTCGTCAAATACGAGCTTGTTTCGATAGATCCAAACGTACCACCAAATGGAATACCAAACTCCTTCGAACATCTTTTTGAGTTTGGAATCCATACGAATTGAAACAAGCCAAGACTTCCATTCTGCATATGAGTTCAAGTTTGTGTGATCCAAATTCCACCTGCTCAAAACCTTATTAGCAATGTCCCGAACCAATCCACACCTAAAGAACAAATGGTCCATCGATTCAATAGCATTATCACAAATGGGACATGACATATCCTGAATGTCAATACCTCTACGAGAAATGTTGAACCGGGTAGGCAAAGCATCGGTCTTGATTTTCCAGGCAAGAACGTTGATTTTTATCGGGACACACTTTACCCATCTAGTTTCTTCTCCAATATTCGGAAGGCATATCTCATTGATACGTCTACGAGCAGAGGCCACCAAAAATATACCCGTACTCTCCAGATTCCAATTTCATCTGTCAGCCGAAGGCACGATAGTGACAGAACGAATCAATTCTACCAAGCTGTAGAATTGATTTTTCTCGATACCCCCTCTAGGAATTCGACAGAAGGAGCAGACCAAACTCGTATCGCCTATCTTGGAACTAACAGTAACATCCTTTGAGGATTCAAGCGCGTATAATCTGGGAAAAATGTCTTTAAAAATGCCCCTACTATGCCAATGATCCAACCAGAATTTGGTGGACTCCCCGTTTCCCATCTTATGAGTCAGATAATCAAAAATGTACATACCTTTTCTTTGGAGAGATCGAACTTCACTCAAAATCGAAAGCCAACATGATTTGCCAGTAGAAGTCCATTCCGAATGAATTTTACCACCCACACCGTGAATAGCCACAATAACTTTAGTTCAAAGAGAGTCTTTTTGCGAGAGAAACTTCTAAACCTACTTAATCATCAAGCCTTTATTTAATGCAAATAAGCTAGACACACCTAGCCCGCCTCGTTTTTTGTATGCCAAAACGTTGTTCCATTTAACCCAAGAAGCCTTTTTACTACCCGGATCATGGCCATTAAAGAAATGACTTTTAATAGACTCCAAGATATGAAGCACCTTTGAAGGAACTTTGAAAATAGACATGTGAAAGACTGGAATAGATCCTAAAACCGATTTCAACAAAGTTAAACGACCACCAATAGATAAAGTTTTGGATTTCCATTTGGAAAGCCAAGACTTTACTTTTTCAACTATCTCTTGCCATGCTTGAACACGTGTCATAGAACCTCCCACTTTAGTCCCAAGATAGTAGAAAGGACACTTAAGAATGAGACATCCTAACTTTGCAGCCGCTTGGATGACCTGAGCACTTTCCACATTAATCCCCATTATCTTACTTTTGTTCAAGTTAATCTTAAGGCCCGAAGCATGAAAAAAACATTTCAAAACGTGAATCAAAGTAAAGATTTTGAGTTAGAGATGAAAGATTTCAAGATAGGTGTTAAAAAGAATTAACAATGATTGCCTTTGAAAAAAGTGTACGTTGTTTTTTATATTGAGATCATATCAAGTTTTATCATCATTTTTTATAATTATAATAACACAATCTTTTCTTATGAACTAGGTTTTTTTATTATAATAACACATTATTGGAAACTTTTATATATTATGTTAGATCGTATAAATCTGGGACGGTTGTTTGGTGGAGTCGGATCGAACGCATCTTCTTCGGCTGTTTTTAGTGGTGCAAAAGATGGTGGTTGTGGGAAGTTTGTACTAGGGAGAGAGATAATTCTTTGGTGGCCGACCAAAATAAATTGTGGTGGGAGAAATAATGTTTTGGTGGGGTAAAGGTGGAGAAAAAGCAGGAGAAAAGGAATGGTGTAATGTTTTTTTCTTTGCTATGGTGTGCATGTATGTCTAATTAGGGTCATGCATGGTTTTATATTCGGTCTTTTCTTCTTTCTAAACTGTGTTCATTTGTAAGTTTGTAGAATAGGTTCCCATTCTAACTAATTATTGCTTTGTAAGGTATTTTTTTAAAGTGAAATGATAGAAGTAAAAGTGAAATAAATTTAATGAGTTATGATGATTGGTGTTTGTGGAATATTATTTAAAGTGAAATGATAAAAGTAAAAAGATGATGTTTGTGGGATATTTGTTCTAGGTGAAATTCTAATTTTTCAAAAATTACATGACATAATTTATAACAAAATTTACAAAATAAACTTTATAACAATTGTACACTACAAATTTTGTAACTAATTTATGCAATAGTCATTATAACAAATTTCTGGCCAAAAACACGACGGCAACGAAAGCTTCATTTTCTGACGAGAAAGCGGTGAAGGTGACTACAACAGATTTTCCGGCGTCTTTCGTCAATCTCAATAATTTAGTAATTCGTCTTTCTGATTGAATTTTATCAAAGTTTTTTAATATAACGCTTGAATATATTACTATTATTATAGTTTTAAATTACTACTTCAAATATATATAAATTGTTATGTAAAATTTTGACAAATAAATCAGAAGTGTTGGAGAACTAAGTATATTATTTAAATTTACTTAAGAGCTTCCTTGAAGAAGCTATTTATCGCTCAATAGTTGTCGTCGCCACCATACACCAGTTGAACCGGTTGGGTCGAACCGAGCTTCAAAAGATTATGTTTAGTCTCCAAATCATAAAACTTTTATTATTTTTTGTTTATAACCCATAAACGTTTTTTATCATTACAATATTTACCGCTAGGAATAGACCGGCCGCAAGCGCGGTATTCGTACTAGTATGTTCAAAAATGTGTTTTCCCATTAAAGTTTTAAGTTGAAAGGTTAAAACTGAACGCTAATGGACTCAGGGGAAAAAATAAAAGGTAAAAAAACGGCCCCTCATCCACTAGAACAAACTAGAAGAAGTTTAAGGAGATTTTCCTAAAGATTTTAGTCTTTTTTAATAGCTACGAGCGCTGACCTGTTTCTCCGCTTCTTTGTGCGTTCGATTGGAGTTACCGTGAACCATGGCATGTCACTACAGTGTCATTATTAAAAACTTGTTTTTTTGTACACGTTTTTGACCATTCTTTAATCTTTATACTTGGAAACAAGTTGAATCGTCAATTTTAAAAAGGTAACAATATTTATACATGCCAAAAGTTCAATATAGACCCAATATTTGTCATAGACCCAATGAACCAATCCTAGCCACTCATTTTTTTCATCAAAAATAAAAAAACTCACTTTCTACCTCTTTTTTAAAAATTAAATATCTCACACACCTGTTAATCGTCGCAAAACAAAACATAATCAATAGCGACGAAGAATTAATTATCTTTCTATAGAGGACGACACTAGTACTTTCGACGACTTTTGTATGATTTTATGAAGTCATATATGAATTTAGAAAACATATATATTTATGAATCATATATGATTTTACAAAATCAATAAGATTCGTTATCGAATCATAAATGATTCGTCATACAATCATATAGGATTTCGAATTCGTGACTGAAACAAAATTGAAAAAAAGTTAGTTAGAATCATAAATTATATATGATTTTATGAAATCATATATGATTTTATGAAATCATATATGATTCGTTATACGAATCATATATGATTTTCGTAATTCGTGACTGAAACAAAATTGAAAAAAAGTTAGTTAGAATCATAAATTATATATGATTTTATATGATTTCATGAAATCATATATGATTCGTTATACGAATCATATATGATTCGTTTGTACGAAGCATATATTGAATTTCCCAATTCGCGAACTGAAAAAAAAATCGAAAAAAGTTCCTCGAAAGTATATCGTGTCACCCGTCTACTGAAAGATAAAAAAATACTCGTCGCGATGGTGTATTTTTTGTCGTGTGACGATTTACCGTTTGTAAGATATTTTATTTTTAAAAAAGAGGTGGAAAGTGAGTTTTTTTATTTTTGATGAAAAAATAAATAGTTGAGATTGATTCATTGCATTTATGACAAATAATAGGTTTACGTTGATCTTAACTTATTTATACATTAATGATCTAGAAAATATGTGATACCGTAATAAATAACTTAATTGAGTAAAGTTTTTATTAAAACTATGATACAAGATTATTCATGCTTCTATCGTACATATTGTCATACAAATAATTATATCCTTTTTAAATAAGTTATTGCCATCCAATTTATAAAAACACTTGTAGATGCTTTTTACTATGCGTGAGCATATGTAGATCGTAATCCCAAGGTGATTATACACTTTTTCGTGAGACGTTAGTGTTACATAATCACAATTTTTGATTGGACGACTTAATCGGTTTATTGGTGAGACCTTAAACTCGAGGCCTAGATAGGATAAAACATGCTTACTAGAATATTATTATAATAAAGTAAGTCCTATATGGTTTAAGAATTGCACCATCGGCAATTATTGATCGTCAATTACCTTTTGAATACACCATCACTAGCAGATCAACTGATGTGGTGGTGGTATGTCAGGTAGGGTCCTAGCCTTTAGAAAATTAATTGTTTATTTGATTAAACATGGGTAGTTAATTTTCTTCAAGGAGTATTATCGAAAATACTAATTCTTGAACTTTAACCATGTTTTGTAGATGTCACAACCTGTTTAAAACATAAACCATTCGGCTTTCAGGTCGATGTTTGAAAGAGAAAAACTTTCTGGAAATAATTTCAATGACTGGTTACGTCAACCGAAGTTAGTCTTAAGAGTTAAAAAGAAAAGGTTTGTCATTGATCAGCCTTTACCCCTGGCTCCTGCTGTTGATTCCGATGCACAAGTGTTGTCACAATGGAATGCAATTTATGATGCATATAATGAGGTTGCTTGTTTTATACTCGGTAGTATAACTCCTGAGCTTCATAGACAATTTGAAAACTCCTCACCATATGACATGATAAAAGAGCTTAAAGCTATGTTTGAAAAATAAGCTAGAGTGGAGAGGTTTGACCTAATCTAAACCTTCCATGTTTGCAAACAAGAGGAGGGTAAATCAGTTTCTGCATATGTCATCCAGATGAAAGGATATGTAAATCAACTGGAATGTCTTGGCTATATGCTACCATAAGATCTTATAGTGGGTCTTATCTTAAATGGCCTTACTAAAGATTTTGCGGAATTTGTGAGAAATTACAATATGCATAACATGGGGAAGACGATTGGTGAACTACATGCTATGCTCATTGAGTATGAAAAGGGTTTACCTAAAAAGGCTGAAACATCACAAGTAATAGATGATTAAAGTGGTAAAATCCAAAAGGCCAAAAAGAAATCGCTTAAAGCTAAAGGCAATGGTAAAGCTAATGGCAAGAGAAATGATAAACAAGTTTATATCCCTAAGCCTAAAAACCCTAAACCTTCTACTAAAGAGCACCCAGCTAAGGATGACACCTGCCACCACTGTAAGGAGGTGGATCATTAGAATGCGAGGAATTGTTAATGAGAAACTGCTGAGTTTGAAGAAAAAGAAGCTAGTTGGCTTTCAGTCTTCATGTATCTTCACAATAGAATTATTTGCTTTCCCTAATAAATCCTGGGTGTATGACACTGGTTGTGGTACTCACATTTGTATTACAAAATAGGGGTTTAGAGAAGCAATGAAGTTGAAACAAGGAGCACTCTATTTGTACGTGGGTAATGGTGTTCGTGCACAAGTAGAAGCTATTGGAAGTTATGATTTAGTTTTGCCTAATGGTCTTGTGATTTGATTAGACAATTTTCATTATGCACCTTCTATAACTAGAGGTGTTGTTTCATTTCACCGTTTGGTAGAAAATGGATTTGTTTAGTGTTTTACGGATTTTGGAATTTTAGTTTCTAAGAATAATATTAATTATTTTAATGTTATTCCCAGTAATGATATTTATGAAATTGATATGCATGATCTTGTACCAAATGTTAATTCTATTTATAATGTTAGCACTAAAAGAGCCAAACATAATTTAGACTCAACTTATCTATGGCACTACCGTCTTGCTCATATAAGTAAGAAACATATTGAAAAGCTGTAACAAGAAGGGCTTTTAAAATTAACAGATGATGAGTCATTTGATCAATGCGTATCTTGTTTATCGGGCAAGATGACTAGGAAATGATTTCCACATCATCCCAAAAGGGCGACTGGTCTTCTTGGAATAATACATACTGATGTGTGTGGTCCACTTAGACATGTGTCAAGACAAGGTGCTAGCTACTTCATTACATTCATGGATGATTATAGTCGTTATGGTTATGTTTATCTTCTTAAACATAAACATGAGGTCTTTGAAACATTCAAGGTGTTTAAAAATGAAGTGGAAAATCAACTCGAGAAGACAATCAAGGCTCTTCGATCAGATCGAGGTGGCGAATACATTAGCCAAGAGTTTAAAGATTATCTTAAAACTTGTGGAATTGTCCAACAGCTTACTCCTCCATACACACCACAACACAATGGCGTGTCTGAAAGGAGAAATCGTACTTTGTTAGACATGGTTCGATCTATGATGAATCTTACAACTCTGCCGTTATCCTTTTAGGATTATGCTCTAGAGTCTGCAACACGCATTCTTAATATGGTTCCAACCAAGAAGGTTGATAAGACTCCATATGAATTATGGTTCCTAATCTGTCTTACTTAAAGGTCTGGGGATGTGAGGCGCTTGTGAAGTGGGATACGCCTGACAAACTCCAACAAAGATCTGTTAAGTGTATCTTTATAGGATACCCAAAGAAAACAATGGGTTACTATTTTTACTTCCCACTTGAAAACAAAATAGTTGTTGCGAGATATGCTGATTTCTTTGAGAAAAATCTCATAACTCAAGAAGTCAGTGGGAGGGCCATGGATCTTGAAGAAATTCAAGATGAAGACACATCACCTTTTGAAATCACTAACAAAATTCCTATGGAGGTTGAAGTTTGTGAACCACCTCAAAAGGAAGTGATTCTGGTTTGTAGGTCCGAAAGGACACATCGAGCTTATGTCTAAATATAGAAGCGGGGGAGCATAGTCTAGGGGATCATAATGAACCCACTAGCTATAAAGTTGCGATGTTAGATTCTGAATTTAATAAGTGGATCGATGCTATGAATGCGGAAATACAATCCATGATGGATAATATTGTATGGGTCCTGGTCGATCTTCCTCCTGGTTGTAAGACCATTGGGAGTAAGTGGCTTTTTAAGAAAAAGACTAACATAGATGGTATTGTACACACCTATAAAGCTCGTCTTGTAGCAAAGGGTTATACTCAACTCTATGGGGTTGATTATGAAGAAACATTCTCACCCGTCGCTGACATTAGAGCTATTAGGATTCTCATATCTATAGCGGCATTCTATGATTATGAGATATGGCAAATAGATGTCAAAACTGCCTTCTTAAATGGTTATCTTGATGAATACATTTATATGGTACAACCTGAAGGTTTTGTTGATCCTAATCATCCCATGAAAGTATGCAAGCTTTAAAGATCCATTTATGGTCTTAAGCAAGCATCAAGAAGCTGGAATAAAAGATTTGATGAAGAAATCAAAAGGTTTGGATTTACTCAAAATCATGATGAGCCATGTGTATATCAAAAGGCTAGTGGGAGTAATGTTACATTCCTTATCTTGTATGTCGATGACATAATCATCATGGGAAATCACATTCCAAGTTTACAAAGTGTAAAGAATTATATTGGAAAGTGTTTTGCTATGAAATATTTAGGGGAAGCAGTATTTATTCTTGGAATCAAAATCTACAAAGATAGGTCAAAGCGATTGATTAAACTTGGTCAAAATGCTTACATGTATAAGATCTTAAAGAGATATAAAATGGATAATTCCAAACGTGGTCATATCCCCATGCAAGAAAGACTTGACTTGAACAAAACACAAGGTGCTTCAACACCTAAAGAGGTGAAGCGTATGCAAAATATACCTTATGCTTTGGCAGTGGGTTCCATTATGTATGTTGTAAGATGCACTAGACCTGATGTTGCGTTCGCGCAAAATATTACAAGCTGGTTTTAACAGAATCCTGGTGAAAGTCACTGGACTGCTGTGAAAAATATTCTTAAGTATTTAAGAAATACTAAAGATATGTTCTTGGTTTATGGTGACTTTGAGTGATTGCTATTGCAATGTAGATTTGAGATCAGATATAGTGATATGAAAATCTCTGAAGGATACGTTTCGTTTTGACGGAAGCGCAGTGGACTAGAACAGTCTCAAGGTAAGTAATATTGCAATGACGCTACATAAGCTGATTAATAGCTGCTTAAGAAGCAGATATGGAAGCTGTTTGGATTAGGAAGTTTATTTCAAGTCTTGGTATAGTACCAACAATAAACGAACCTATTAGGATGTTTTGCGACAATTCAGCCGCACTTATTATCGCCAACGAAGCAGGGGTTCAGATGGGCGCCAGACACTACCATAGAAGTAACCTTCTTAAAGTTCACACAGATAACAATCTAGCATATCCTTTTACGAAGGCTTTACTGAAAGGAAAGCTTACTCAACATGATAAGAGCATGGGACTTCGTTTAGCTAGTAGTTTCATGTAGATCTGTGCTTTAGTATTTGGATAAGGGATGTTTGAACAATTTATTTTATGATAACGATACTTGGTATTTTTGTTATTTTTATCTTAAATTGTGTCATATATTTGCATGTTTAAATCCATGAATAATAATAGTTATTATTCTAAATTAATCCGTTGTCGGTTAACAATATGGATATATTGTTAAATTAAGACAATTCTGAGTGATTGGTGATATTATAGATATTAAGGATGTGTCCACTAAACTCACATGATATTCATAAGATGAGTATTAGATTTCCCCACAACAATAATATTACTTTATGGATCGTCGTCATTAAGTAAATCTTGTAAGTGATTTTATTTACAAAATCCTTAGACTTGAGATACAAGTAGGTCTTGCATATGTGGATAATCTTTCTTGATCTAGTCTAAGTTATCCTGAAAAATGGATAACTAATAAAGGCTATTTCAGAAGTGATTTTGAAACATGATGACTTGGCACGTAGTCAATATAGAATTTGTTCCTTCAATAGTTAAAGAATGATGCCATTGGGCCCCTCATAGAATTAATCAGATGTGTGTATGGCCGTACCCAAAAACTCATGAAGATATGTCTCACTGATTTTCAGTAATCTTGATTAGTTACATATACGAGAAACAAAATCGTTAAATAATGGAATGACATTGATCCATATCCATTTTTAACACGGTATCGGAAACAAAGGGATTGTAAATTCATAAATCATTTATCCGTGTCTTTATGAAACCACACTCGGATATTTCTGTAAGCATTGGCGTGTTGCTAGACGCTTACCAATGTTATTATCTAATTTATACATGTCCAAGTGGGAGCTGTTGGAATATGAATAAATATAAATTATATATGTTCGGGAATTTATTCGAGCCTAAGGGGACGCATACGTTAATATGTAGAACAACGTATTTAATATATTAATGTAATATATTATTTAGTGATTTAACAAACGATTGTTAAAAGTTAACAAGATTAAATATTAGTCATTAAATGTTAAGTGCAAGGACTAATATGCAAAACCGGAAAAAAAGGAAAGTTTGGTTTTTCCCCTTTCTTTCCTTATGGTCGGTCGAATCCCACTCCAAGAGGAGGTGGGAGAGCTTGCTTGCTTGCCAAGTCAAGAGGTGTATAAATAGGGGTCTAGGGGTTTTCATTAGCTCATAACTTTAATCCCTAATATCTCCCTTGTCTCTCTTGTTGTTCGACCAAGCCTCAAAACTCTTGAGGGTTTTTGGTTTTTCTCCTCTCCTTGTTGTGCGATCAAACAAACAACCCTTTAGGGTTTTTGGAGTTACGATTAAACCAAGAAGAAGATGTTTCGCGCGTTGATTGATTCAAAGACGAAGAAGGTGATCATTTGGTTAATACACTACTAGTACTAGCATACACGTTGTTTGCTAAGAACGTATTATGTGTGAATACTTAGAGGGGTTATTCTTTTGATCCTTGGTAGTTCCGCGTGGTATTATACACACGCGTATATTGAATACGGTGTAACGTTTATTGTTAAAGAAATGTAAAGTTTCTTGATAAAAGGTACACATCTTCAATCTTTTGTTAATTATATATTATATGCGTGTTTGATCTTTCCGCTGCGTACTCGTGTTAGCCTTAAAATATGGTGACAAACACGGAATTACATTAGTTTATTTATAGAGTGACACATAGGGACTAATAATGACTAGTTACGATAGTTGTGTGTCACTAGGACTATAAATACCCCCTCCATACTTCCATGGAGGGGTAAAGCTCACATTTGTAAAAGTGTGTGTAGGGGTGAGCATATAGGACCGGAGACCGGACTGGGAAAAAAAAAAAAAAAACTTGACCGTGGAAGACCGGGCGAATCAGAAGAACGATCGCGGTCCAGTCCTCGGTCCGGGGTTTTTGTTAGTTTCGGTCTCGGTCTCGGTCCGGTCCGGTCCGGGCTTACCAAAAACCCGAAGATTACGCCGTGTAGGACCGGATCGGACCGAAGACCGACCCGGACCGGACCAACCCGGACCGGACCATACCATTTTGGTTCGGTCTCGGTCCGGCGTTTTGGACCAAGTTGGTCCTTGGTCCGGTCTGGTCTTGGCCGGTCTGGTCCGGTCTTGGACCTATGCTCACTCCTAAGTGTGTGTGTGTGTGTGTGTGTGTGTGTGTGTGTTCTCTCTCTAGCACACACACTCTTCCCATCTCATTTCCCTTTATCTTTAATAATATGGCTAAACATTTATTTCATTATATCCAACCTCTAGATCTGTTTTAATCCCTGATATTACATGTCATTTATAATCTACAGTTGGCATCAGAGCTAACCGAGGGTGTAATGTATTCGTGGTGTTGATTTTTGTTTTTTTTTGTTCGAAAATAAAGCAAGAAAAAAAATCAAGATTTGATCTTTGTTTGTGGTTAAAGATGTTAAAGACTTGTACTTTCGGACTTAGAACAACCCCTTGCATCATTACTTGGTAGTTTTAACATCATTTCGTGGCTTACAAGACAATTTGAAGATTTTTTCTTGGCTGCGTTTTGTAAATATGAAGGGTGTTCTTGATTGCGTTTTGCTTGCGGGTTGCGTTTTGCTTCCTGCGATTTGTCAGAGAATTTGTCGTTTTATGAAGGACAACGTACTGCGTTTTGTCTTATTAGGCTTTGCGTTTTGGTTATTGCGTTTTGCCTCTGCGTTTTGGGTATTGCGTTTTGCCTATTGCGTTTTGGTCCTGCATTTTGGTTATTGCGTTTTGCCTCTGCGTTTTGGGTATTGCGTTTTCCTTATTGTGTTTTGGTCCTGCGTTTTGCCACTGCGTTTTGGTTCTGCGTTTTAGTTCCTTCATTTTGGTTCCTGCGTTTTGGTTCCTGCGTTTTGGTTCCTGCGTTTTGGTTCTGCGTTTTGGTTCCTGCGTTTTGGCTCTGCGTTTTCATTTATTGAAGGTTTCGTTTTGCCTCTGCGTTTTGCCTAATTGAAGACCCTTATTGCGTTTTGCCTAGGGGAGACTCTGTCCATTTCATTTATTGGTTGGGTTTTGTCTCAAGAATTGACTGCGTTTTGTCTAAAGACACTGCGTTTTGTCCATTGAAAACCCTTGTTTTGAAAACTTAATTTACCAAAAACACAATCAATTACTCACTCACGGTTTTCTATTGATTTTGTAAAATCCCGTTAAACTCTTTATCGGTTTTAATCATAGACTTGTTGTAACATCCGGCAATTTTCAGAATTTTAAATGACTATTTTACCCTTTGACTTTTTTGGTCTGACTTGACTTTTTGACTTTTGGTCTTTTATTGTCACATAAAAGCGATT
>BQNB010005230.1:0-31536 GCA_026074375.1 Tanacetum coccineum | reverse complement strand
CCTTTTTTATAAAACTCAAGGACCAAAAATGTAAATTTTAAAAACCTTGTTTTATAATTAAAAATGAAAAAAATAAAGAAAAGGGCCAAAAATGCCAAGTTTGAAAGTTGTTTTAAAAAGAAAAATAGAAAAATAAAACACAAGGGCTGTTTTTGCAATTTTCCAAACCTCTTTTATTTTCTTTTAGTTATAAACTAGAGGGACCATTTTTGCAAATTCCCAAAACCCTTTTAATTCTTTTAGTTATAAAACAACAAGGGCCAAAAGTGCCACTTTCCAAACTTATTTATAACTGAATTTCGGGCCAAATGAAATGAAAAGAGAAAGAAAGATGGGGGGGCACTCTTGCCTCTTCCCCATTCTTTTCTTTTAAACCTGCAACCACAAACGTACCCTTCCCCGTTTACCGCCAAAACTCATACCACCCTTCCCCACGGTTTCAAGCCCAAACCACCTCCCTAGTACACTCACAGCTCACCCCTCACCATTTCCCCACTTACCCTGCCCCTATAACCCTTTCCCTGTTAACAAAGCACTCAACCCGAAGACCTTCAATGGTGAGATGGTATTCAAAAGACATGGAGGGCTAGGATTGCTTGGGAAGCTCTGTACACACACAGCTAACACAACCCAAGACCAAGTGAAGGCTCAGACCTCTATAAAAGAGAAGAGAACAAGCCAAGAAAAAAGATCCCCGTTTTTACTTTCTTAGTTTAAATTTTAATTAAGTTTGCTTTAAAAATTGTTGTACTCAGTTTCTTTTTAAGTTTTTGTTGTAATACTTTCAGTTTTAATAAAAGTTAAAGAGTGTTTGTGAAATTGCTTTTGTCGAAATTTGAAATATCATTCAAGTTGTTTAAATCTGTTTAAATTGGTTAAATATGTGTTAAAAGTTATTAAAATCAACCTATAATCAATTATCTCTGTCTTCTTTTACCAAAAAAACAGTTAACAAGCCTTTTTTATAAATTAAGGGGGTGTTTGGTTTAGTCTTAAAATGGGTCATATGGGGTCTATCATGGGTTGTAACCACTCAGCCAACTTTGGCTGAGTGTGTAGGGTTTATTAGGCCATTTAAATCACCATTTTTAGTTTAAAAATAAGTTTTTGTGCCCCTTTTGTCCTCTGTCAAAATTTGAATAAGCAAAATTGAGCTTAAGTGCTCAAGCTGCTTATGCAGCTTAAGCACACTATTTTTGTGCTTGTTGTTGTTGTTTCTAGCCAATTCACCCAACTCTTTGTCCTGTCATTGTGACATACCAAATATAAGCCAAGTGTGTATGTATGCATGATTTTTGAAAGTACCCATTTTTAAGCCCCAATATCAGCAGGTTTAAGTCCTCATTTATAAACCATAGTTTGGAAATAAGCTCATTGTCCACCCCTTTTAATCTGTTTGTGCTTTATTTTAGGTAAAAAGCTCTTTAGAGCTTATTGCATAAGCTCAAAAAGCCCCCTAGCTCACTGCATTAGCCTCCCCTGGTGCTGAGCACCAGGCTTTAGCCCCTTTTTTCTAGCTTATTTAATACTAAGCCTTAGGATTTTATTGCTTTTATTTATAGCTTATTACTAGTCCTTTAAGCTCCCAAAATCTTATAGCTTATCTCCCTTATTTAGTTAGCTTATTCTAGGCTTAAAGTAGCCCTTTTTCTGTTTTTTTTTATAAACTGTCATTTTAGCTTAATAATAGAACAGCTTATTTTAGGGCTTATTATAGGTTGCTTTAGCTTATTTAGGATTCCCCTCTCCTATTTATCTGCTCCCAATTAGTTGTAGCTTATTTTGCTAGCTTAAACCCCAATAAGAAAGAAAAATAAGCTTATAAGCTTATTAAGTTTCTGTCAGTCCAAAAAGTCACTTTTCTGGCTTATTTAGTAAGATTTAGACTAAGTGCTTATTATGAAAATTGTTCCCCTTAAGCCCTTTAACAAGTTTGCTTTTATAGCTTTTTGATAATAAGCACTTTGGACTAAGCTTGCATATCGGGGTCCACTTCAGGGACCATTTGTGTAATTTTTTCTTTTACAGTTATAATTGTTAGTCCCTGTGGTTAACTACCCTGTTACTTCGTTAGTCCCTTTTCCCTTTTCCCTGTTAGTCCTTTTGTTTTAACAGCAGTTAACTTTAGTTAGTTTTATTTAATTTAATTAATTAAATTAGGTTTAATTTTAATTAGTTTAATTACTTTTAATTTATTCAGTAAAATTTGGGCATTTTTATATTTTTAGAATTGTTAACTTTTTCTTTATTTAATTTTATTTTTTCAGAATTTTTATAACTTTTATTTTTTGTCTTTTTCTATTTTCTTAGTTTTAATTAGTTATTAATCTTTATAAATTCATAAAAAATCCAAAAATTAATAAAAAAATATTTTTCTTTTTTATAAAATTTTCTTTTGTCATTTAGTGTCTAGGAAAAATATAAAATTTAGTATAGGCTTAATTTTTCTAGGCTTAATTTTTCTTAAATTTCAGTCTTAGACCCGTTTTACCGGGTGCGTTTTACCGTTTCTTTTCGTTTTACATTCAAACGACCTCCGTTTTAGTTCTAGTTTTCTTTATTTTTCAAATTAAGTTAATTAGAATTTAATTTTGATTTTTAATTTAATTTAGCATTTATTTTCTTAATTTTTAATATTTAGGTTTCCCGATACCTGATTCTGTTCCCCGTATTTTAGTATAAATTTAATTCTAGGATTTCCCTATAACTAATTTTGTTTCCCGTAGTTTTTAAGATCCCCATTTCCTATATCTGTTTCCCGTAGATTAAATTAGGTTTTATTTAATTAATTTTAGTTGTAATTATATCAGTGTTTCCATCATATATTCTCCTTCATTCAATTTCTCATCAAACCAGGATTACTTTCAATTGCAGCCTCGTTGGGACATACGACCCGGGAATATCTCTTCCGGAATCTTTTTATTATTGATTCTTATATATTTAATCTCTTTGTGTAGATTTTGACCTTTTTCCTTGGCTAAGGGCATTTGGTTGAGATTTGCATTTGTGTTATTTTATATGTATACTATCAGACGAATCAAGGATATTAGCTCAATCATAGACCCTAGGCTTTCACAAGTAGTACTAGGAAAACCCTTTATTGATATATCCAACATGACTCATGACCCACCCGAAGGAGTAGTGAGGTTCACAAACGGGACCGATGAAGTTGCTATAAAATGCCCCAAAAGATAGAACAATATAGCTTATTATCAGACTTAGAAAAAGAGCACATGAAATTGGTCTACCTTAGGAATGAGGAGGACAAAAGAAAAGGAGTGGAGTACGTAATGAGCAAATTATTAGGGTTTTACAAAGAATGCCTAGAGCTTGGACCCGAATACGTGACTAGAATGGATGATGAAGGATAAGTCACGTAAGAACGTGTGACTTCGAGTCTAGCTACAAGACTCATAAATATCTTCTTGGGAGGCAACCTAATGTTTATTTTTCTCGCATATTAGGAGTGTTATGTGTTTTAATTCTTTTCATTTATTCTTTTATGTTTTAATGAATTTTGTAATCATGCTTTGTTTGTTTATAACTTTGTCTTATTTGTAATCAAAGGTATTTTGCAACAAAATAAGTGTAGGGGAATATATCCAGTTTATAAGAACCAATTCAAACATTTAAAATAAATTTTTTAGATTAATTCGCGTCAGTTTTGAGTCATATGATTGTAATGATTAATTCCAGGTTTTTATGTAGTGCTTTCTTCAGATTTAACTTATAAAATTGCGTGCAAGAAATTTCTCATTAAAAACGAAGAAGAAATTTTTACAGACCCTGAAGACGGCGTCGGGATTAACACCCGACGGCGTCGCGTCTCCAGCAATGTAAAAATTCTAATTTTTTTTCAAGTATTTCTGAAAAATAGAATGTGCAATATTTAAAATTTATAATTTAGTCGTAAACCTGCAAAAAACCTATGATTACATCATTACTCTCATTCTATCTTTACTGCTTTCATAAGAGTCAAAACCCTAAACTCTCATTGTATTTATATATATCCTGCCGATTTTATGCTTAGTGTAGTTGTCTTTGTCTTTGATTACATGTTATATTTAATGAGAAAAAGCTTGGAAGTTCTTAGGAAGTTTCATTGGACGATTCTTTGAGGACGATTTAACCAGTTATCACATGTTTCTTCTCTATTATTGAGCAAACCAGGGGAGTACTAGTTTCTTTTCCTTGTTTTCTTATCTCTTTATTCGTTTTTACAGGTACTTTTATTAAAACATTAGGGACAATGTTCAACTTAAGTATAGGTGGAAAATAAGCCTTAGAAACTATTCCTTTATTTGCCATTTGCTTGTTCCTTAAAATGATAGGTAATATATCGAAACATAGCATAAAAAGGTAATTTTGACCAAAATTTAATTTTTTTTATGATACATACCGATGAAAACCAATAATAGCGTCTCATGGATAGGAATGTGTATGACAAGCACAAAACCCCTCAAAATTCCACCCCATAAATGTGAGGTTCGCCTTTAAATCTTTAGGAATTCGGGTATCTATTATTGATACCCAAGATAATTTGTACCTTTAGCTTTCTCAAGTTAAGGTTCGAATGCAGTCATATGTGTTTATTCTGTCATTACGGATGTGTACGTATGGCCTTCGTCACCTTTTCTGGAGCATTGGTATCGGTATTAAATTATATGAGTGTACCGGTAGTATATTAAATTCTAGAACTTGTTTTTGTGATGCATCTCGAGACCACATAGTAAGTATTAGGATTTGCTAGATAAGAGGCACTAGGATTAACCTATGTTTTAAACCTGTAATTGTTATTATGGTCACACCGATCATATAACTATCCACACCCTTGCCATGCACTCATTTTAGTGCATGATACCCCTAGTATAACCCTCCAAGCCTATCCTTTTTCATGGTTCTAGTAATTTTCTATTTAAGCTGGACTATTAATGAAGAGCATTATCAACCCTTAAACCAATCGTTATAACTAAATCGCCTTAGCCTACCTTGTATGCTCTCACTTTTAGTACATTATTGTTTTAACCCAAGTTAATTACTTGAGTTCATGGTTGCTAAGTCCTTATCCTTGTAAATACAGTTTTGGGACGATTGGGATCCATGGTAGTATTCATCTTATGAAGAATTGGGGAAGAAGTAATTTATTACCCCTAATAGAGCTCAATAAGCTCCATGTTATTTTGATCCATCTCAAATCGAGTCATTAGTTAGATTGTAAATAATCGAGTATGTAAAAGTTCAAGTGTAGGGGTGTATCTATAAACCCCCATGATGTATTATATGTTATTTTGATCCATTTGCTGATGTTATGTTTATCGTAGAGTCAAGAAAAGAAAAAGAAAAAGATTGGTGTAGAGTTTTGTAGAGTTTATATATTTTGTCCGAGTATTTGGCTTAGCAACCAAACCAACGTGTATTCGTATAAATAATTAGCTAACCCTTCTACTCCAATTTCACCCAAAGTCACCACCCAAATATATCCTATCTGTTTCCGTTTCTGTTAATGTTATCTTACACCTACACCCCACAACCCTTTAAAAAGACCTCTTTGACAGTAATGAATAATGCTTGCGCCTAGCGGTGGAAGTTTGATCCTTTACCAAGCCTATGGTAATTTATGTTATAATTTATTATACATCCGAGTGAAAGATAGAATCCCAAACACTTATGTGAGGTGCTAGTATATACTTTTCGTGCTTTTAATTACGAGGTCTAGAAGGCTGTGTTGTAAAATACTTTTAACGAGTAGGTTAAATGACCCTAATACTGCTATTGTCTAGGTAGAAAAGCCCATTTGCTTGAGGATAAGTAAATCCCAAGAGTAGGGGTATTTGATGAGGTGTCATTTTATACACCATTTCGGGGACATTTAACCTGATAAATCATGCAAAAATGCCCAGATTATGTGCTTAATCGTTTGTTTTTAGGTTTTTAGCACTTGGATGGCTTTTGGAGGAAATACACGTGACTTGGGCTCATTTGGAGAAGAAACGGACAAGATTGCGGACCTAAATCAAATCTCTTGAAGATTTATGCATACAATGGCTGGAGACGGCGTCGTTGGCATAAAGCGACGCCGTTATGATCTATATAGTGACAGCGTCAGGAATTTTGTGACAGCGTTAGGACGTGGCCGACTGAAAGAGGATCTAGAATCATCAACGTGGCGACAGCATCAGGATTTCTAAGCGACGCCGTCGCGTCGATATCTCTATAAATATAAAACCGTTTTTAGGGTTTTAAAGGTGTAACATTGTATAAACCTAGGGAGACGAACCCTAGTCATTCTAGCGGCTTTATAGGTCATTTTTAGCGGGCCTCATAAACCCTAAGTGTTACTAACTTGAATCCCATTTTAATCAAGTAAGGTTATTTATCATTACATCATTCAATATGTCTATGTGTTGTTTGATTGATTTATCTTCTTGCTTTCTTTATAACATGCGATGCTAAACCCTCCTTTGTATTTATCTATGATTACATGAAAATTAGGTTGTAGATCCTTTTGATGTTGCTTCTTGTTGATGAATGTGCGCGTTAGGCTTTAGAAAACAAGCTTTTGTCTGTATCGCTATTGATATGACTAGGGAAACGCGAGTAGTGTAGAAAGGATACCATTGGTAACAGTCTTCATACTACCTTTCCCCTAATATAGTTGACCCCTCTTAAGTTATTTCACATGCATTTAATATACTCTTAGGGGCCTTGTAATAGTCTTCATACTACCTTACTTGTGCGTTGCCCTAACAGAATATTAAATAGACGGTGGGTTCATGTAATCTGTTCATGACCTAGGAAATACTTATACAGATCGTCACAAGTGTGACAAGGCAACATATTTAGGAGAAGCAATATAAGGATTAGGTAAATACAATTGTTTATCATAAAGTTATCACCAGTAGCATAGATTATTAATTAGTTTAGTTATTAGTTAATCAAACCAACCTCTAAAACCATAGATTTACATGCTTTCTTATAAATAAATAAATAAAAATACAAAAAAATCTTCTCTCAACCCCTAGAATTCTGTTAGACCGTGATCAAGCCTTCCCAACCTATTCCCCAAGAGAACAATAACAACCCCCGAGTCTTGCCTCATTACTACACTGCAACGATTAGGTACACTGCCTAAGAAGTTGTAAAACTTCGTGCTGAAGTCCTTACGACACCCGCGTCAGTATATATACATATATATATAACTGATTGGAAGTAGAGGTTAAGTGTTATGTCCCTTAGTGCGTTGGTGATAATGGAAACTATAAATATTTAAGGACCATATTAACTTCGTGAATTTCTAAAATTTCCAGAAATGGAAATACTTCTAAAAATGGAAACTTTCCTAAAATAGTAACTTTCCAAAAATAGAATTTTTTCATAAAAATGGCGTAACTTAACTACGAATATTATATTTTCTTAAATACACATTTTTGCTAAATAACCTTCGACACACATATGGATTCTCTTACTTTATATAATCGACTTATGCGTCGACTTGTTGTATATTTCATACTTCTAATTACGCGTCTTTAATTTAGGTCGCGGTTAGAATCTCGTTGTTATTCTCTTCGTTGTTGATTCTTCTATTCTCATCGTTTGCTACGAGGTGCGTTCATAGCTCCTTTTCTTTTTAATTGCTTTTACAAACTCTACAGGGAGAGATACATGCTACTTTACTTACTATTTATAATTAGATGCAAGTACTTTAAAACTGTATGTTATTGCCTAGGTGTCGTTATTACCATTTAAGTCTCCTTTTCAATCATGAACCGTTAATTGCTATTGTAGTAAACATGAGTGTTGTGGGTAGATCTATCAGGACTGACAATCCTCGTTCAGAATTTTGGTTTCTAGTTAACTTGGTAACGCATTTAACATCTGAGAAAGAGAAAAGTACTTGGATGTCTGGCAACATCAACTCTCGGGGCACAAACAGTTTAGGTTTCGGTGTCATGAGCTTAGTGCAATAATAATTATTTTTGGACATGGTGAATGTGTTTCACTTGTCTACATTATTTAAATCTTGTGGTCCACTAAACTGCTCTTTGCATCACTATACTTGATTTCAATAACATTACTTAATTTACTTAATCACTGCTTTGCGATTAAAACCTATGAATTTACTCAATAATTTTGTTGACTTTTTAGCATGTTTTATCTCAGGTCTTTCAGGTATATTGCTCAGAAGGAAGCCGCAGGAATATATAATTTGAAGACTCTACCTTTTGTACATTATATGAAACTATTCTTTTGAAAAACACTATGTTTTGTAAAAACTTTCTCTTAATTACATTTGATGAAAATTTTAACTAAATGATTTGTCATGTTTGAACATATGGGATATTTTAAAAATGTTGGGACCTGTTTGCAAACTCTGATATTTTATTGTATCGAATGTGAAACTTATTTTAAAATGTCTCTTTTTGAAGGGTCGTTTTCGATGACTTGTAATTTGTGCCTTGAAGTCTCACCCCTGGTTACTTTTTCGCTGCTGTCTGATTTTAGGGTGTGACACCTAGGAATGAGAAGATCAATTTCGAAGCAAATACCTTTACCTTTTCCCAGACACCTCCAAACCAGATGACAACAACTGAGTTTCGGGATGAAACTCTTTTAACAGGGAAAGACTGTGAAACTGACAATTTTAGAGGTTAATATTTTATTATTAACTTGAATTATTTTATTTTGAACGTATACGTATCCAATTTAACCTAAAACCAGAAGGTTATCCAATGCATTGCAAGAAACGTCTTCGTACGTGCACCGGCTTTAGACTAAGCTTAGTCTACATACATTTAGCATTTAACATACATCATGATCATATTTTACATCTCATATAAATACGACTCCATAATATTTATGTACGTTATTTTGATTCTTCCACTCTACATGCATACACATTTTACTTAATACCTTTTTATACCTAAACTAGTACACACTAATCATTCTATACATTAAAATTTTAAACAATTTGTTCTCTCTTTTCTTTAAATCCCACGACTAGAAGAGATACCAAAACCAAGAAAATCAAATCAATCTTACACTACATTATTTAAACACAAACACCACACCCTTACATCTTACACTTTGATTTGAGGCTTCATCTTTCCCTCTTGACCCCCTTTAGTCGCCCCTTCCCCATGCTCCATATTATAAAATATTTGATTTTGAGGTTAACCATGCACAAGACACAAAACCTAATGTGTAATACCAAAGAAGCAAGCAAACTTCTTCCTCCTTTTCCCCCTCTTCCCATGACACAACACCTCCATCCATAGTCATTTAATGTTTTGTCCCCCCCAAGCAAAGTCTAGAATAATAAACAACTATTAAGACCATGCCTAGTTTAATAATTTATGACATCAACACTTGTCTTTCATTTTTACCTCAAAACAAAACACACAGACCATTTCCCCCCACCCTCTCTCTCTCTCTCTCTCTCCCTCCCTCTCTCTCTCTCTCTCTCTCTATCTCTTAGCTTGGCTGAAAGCAAAATACATACAAGAGCTCTTAAGATATTGGTTTATAGCTTATTGATAGCTTATTTGGGTAAAGGGTATACAAGGATAGAGTTGTGGAAGCTTATTTGGGTTCGCTTAAGCAAATTATGGTTTTCTTGTAGTAGTTTTTGGGCTATATTTCATGAAGCATTTCATCATCAAGTGAGTTCAACTATACTCATTTCATACTTATTTATACTTTTCATACCATAAAATATACATCTTATATCACCTATGCAAACTCAAAACTTAAAACCCTAGGTTTTCAAACAAAACATGCAATGTATCTAATGTCTGTGCACTAAATGGGTTTTTATTTTTTGAAAGATTGTTGCATAGGCCTTGGCTTCGTGACACCATCCTCAAACCATAGAGATTGCACATGAACAAAAACTAGAACCTTTGAATTTGTTTTGATATTTCTTGCTTTTCTGAAAATAGTGTAAAAAGCTAAAAATAAATGTTGTGGATCACCCAAATTTAGTCCATATTTCTAGCCCTTTTAAGTTTGATATGAGTCTCAGGGTAAACTAGGAACTTGTAGTTTGGTGTTTCACCTTTCCGTAGACACTTGGAACACCAAAATGAGTAAGCTATGGTCGTTTAAAATTTGACAAAATTTACTAAATGCTGTCATATAATAAAAACGTGACTGGCCAGCCTATTTTGGACTCGTTTTCGAGCTAGTTATGGTTAGAGTCGGTTTCTGGGGTAAACTAAGAAGTTGTAGATGGTATATCAACCTTTTCATAGCCGCTAGAATCACTACAAACGAAGTTAAAATGAGTAAGTTATGACCTTTCAAAACTCTGCCAAAATGATTTGTATAAGCTGAGTAAAGCAAGGAAATAATCCAAGTCTGGAAAACAGCAAAAACTTTTCTGAATAGCTAGTTTTTGTACTGTTTTAGAGGCCCTTAAGGTCCAAGCTGGGGGAAGTACGAAACTAACTATTTAAACTACTCAATACCTAGTTTTCAAAAAGTCCAGACTCAAGTCCGTAGGATCTGTAACGAAGGAGATACGAGTTGTTAAAACAGGCGACTGGTAGCTTTTGGAAATTGTTGAAAACTCAAAAATTAATTATTTTACTTTTACGTAATCCTTGTTTTAACTTATAAAACTTAAGCGCGATCTTGTATTGGTGATATAAGGTTTATATAAATGGTTACGCATCTTCCCACTCTAGTTCTTGTTATCCTAAAAGCATATTATTTATTTAGGTTGCGGGTAGAGTTTTCATGCATTCATTTTCGTGCTTACCTTTTCATTACCTATGTTACTATTTGCTTGAGGCGAGTTTATAGCGCTGTTTTAACTTGTTTATCACTATTTTACAAATCTCGGGGTGAGATTACATTGCTCGTTTTACTTTTGATCGAAAGTACCTTTTAAATGATTACGAATTAGCCTAAGTAGCGATAACCCACTATGCCTACTATCATGAACCATTAATTACTTTTGTAAACGCGAGTGTTATAAATAAATGTATTGGGATTGACATCCCCGTTTGGGTAAGTAGCGTTTACTTGTTTTAGAGTTACCGAACACACGGACGTATACCACGTCGGACGTTAAGTGTTGCGGGTTGAACACCTACTCAGGAAATATACTTTGCATTGATTTGAATACATAACTTTGTTGTAGCTTCGATGTCATGAGCTTAGCGCAATCATAATTATTTTTTGTGATATTCTATGTGTTACAACTATCATACTATTTGAAATCTTGCGGTCCAACCTTATACTTACTTAAAGCTATGAACTCACCAACTTTATGTTGACATTTTAAGCATGTTTATCTCAGGTCCCTAAATTGCATGGGGGCATGGATAGCATTTTGGAGCATAACACTTGAGTCATATTTTGCGACCTCATCACATGGAAGATTTATTGCATTACTTAAAAATGTTTTGTTATGTACTAAAATCTTTATGTTTTTATGTTGTGAACTCTTGAAACATTTCCCTTTTGTGTTTACTCTTTTAATGAATCAAACATTATTTTAAAACGACTCATATAGAGGTCGTTATTTATATATCTTGTGCTTATGTATTATGAAGTAACGGCCCCAATTACCATTTCGCTACAACATATATTGGGGGTGTTACACAATTGGAGGCTTTTAAGCTACCAATATTTAAACCACCTAAATAGAATTTGTTAAGAGTCACTTCCCATTTAACCCAAGATGTTTTTCTTACTTCATCATTCCCCCCACCCATAAATAAAACGTTGTCTTACACTTTCTAAAGATTTATAGATACTAATCGGGGTACCAAATAAGGAAAAGAAATAAAGGGCTAAACTACTGTAACAACCCGAGTTTTACGACGCGTATGACGATCGCGGATTTCGACGTCATAATTATCATTCATAAGTTCACGTGAATGAACGTCGACATTTAAAGTTTTATTTGTCACGAATAGTTATTTTCGTATTCTATTACGAATGGAATTTAAAAATTTCTACTTTTGGTCGTTTCGCGAGTCAACGTTTGACCGCGCGATCGTTAAAACGTTTTAGCATCATAATAAATTATGACGCGTCTCGTTATCATTTTTAGGATCATAAATTATATTTTTACGGACTCCGTCGCCTTTTTTTCCTCGACCTTGGCCAAAACTCGCGCTTTATTTAAATAGACATGTTTATATTTATAATGGCAAATGTTACATTTTAATTAAAAAGGGATAACAAGGATTATACAAGTAAATAAATTGCAAAAAAAAATATTTTGCATGCTTGCCTCTAGCCCTCCATAGTCGGCTATAAGCCACCACAACACTCAACATGTTTGATTTTCCAAGGCAATCATCATTGTGTACAACTTTCAAAATTTGTATAACCTTTCATTTTGCCTCAAGAAAACACATAGTTCACATTTTGGTTTTCCTTGTCCCTTGTTCTCTTTAAACCGGACGGACACAAAACACAAAAAAAAAACTTTGATCTTAAACACCCATTTAACCTCACTCAAATAATGATTTAGAGGATTAGTGGCTTGATAGAAATTGTTTTTCTTGCCTCTTCTCTTCCTTTTGGGTTTGGACGAACACACCAACACAAACACCATTGGTGTTGTGATTTTCTAGCAATCAAATATTAGTTAGATGATGTATTTAAGACCATCCATGGAAGAAAAATAAACACGCAACAAGTTTATGCATGGTTTGAGTTTTATTAAAATAAGTAGGTTTTGATTTGATTAAGGTTAATAAAATTAGTGGGAAAGTGATATAAGGAAGATTGGTGGGAGATTTAATTTGAAAACTTGAGGGGTTGATTTCCGTTGTGGGTTCGAACCGGGTAGGGAACACACCAGGGTGTGTGGTGATTTTTGGTTTACTTGATTTAGAATAAACTAAAGGGGTAAAAGGTTATTTGATTTGGTTACAGATTTGATTAGTTTTGGGGTTTGAAGGTCACGGCTAAGAGGAACAAAGGGGTAAGGTTGTTGAGCGAGTCCGATTTTGCTTTATATAGCGTTGTAAGTATTCTATTTACTAGTTTAATAATTGTTTTCGCGATTCGAATCATTTTCGATTATTGCATGTGATGAAATCCAATGGATCTTGCGTCGTCTAGTTAGATTTTGTTGTTGGTCGATTGAGCGAGTTGAATATTGATTATAGACCATTTTAGATGTGTCGTGAATGGATTTTTGGGCCGAAAATGGATTTTGACGCGTTTTGTAACGTGTAAGTTTTGGCAGAAATTTTGGCAAGGAAAACGAGGCACGAGATTTTGTAAAATTTGATTTTTGTTTATAAAATATGATAGAGCTTACTTAGACGATCGTTTTGATATAAAATGGAGCTTCTAACTCCTAATAATGAAGAATTTAGAGCAAAAACGAGATGTACATTTTAAGTAGAAAAATTCAGCACTTGCGAAATATATTAAATGCTGGAAGATTCAAAAACGTCCGATTTGAACACTTTCGAATCCGTTTTAGCCTTCCGGCAAAACACGAAAGTTGTTCATAATGTCGTTTTACTTTGATGCGAGGTTCGTTAGTTTTAAAATCGCATAATAACGGGTCAAAACGGAAAGTCGATTTCTGCACTTTAATAAAAATATAATAAGTTCTAGTAGAATCTCGTAAGGGCATTTTGGTCATTTTCTGTTGAGATTCAGGTCTCGGCTAAAACTAAAAAGTTGTCCGAAACGTCGTTTTGCATAAAATCTCTTTAGAGTCCGAGTCGTGAAAATGTGATATAGCGGGTCGTTTCAAGCGGGTCAGATTTAAGGAGGTATATGTATTTATAAAAGTCAACGTAAAAGTCAAATGGAGATTTTAATCGACACTAATATGTCGTAAAGGTTAGTTTGGTTAATAAAACAATATCGACGGATATTTTAAGAACAACGGGTATTTTACGACCATTGGTTGAGTCTAAAAATAGTAACTTTTGTAATAATCGGGATATAACTCCGGTACGAGTAATTAATAACCAAATTGGATGTCGAATGTACGACGAATTAAATAAATATCATAATAAATATAATTAGATGACGGGACTTACTAAAAATGGTAACTTTTCGAAAATGTAACTTTTTAAAAATAGAAAGTTTCCGAAAATAGAAAGTTTTCAATAAAGTATTGTAACGTGTAAGTAAAAGAATGACCGTAACTCAATTATGTGTGGTTTAGGATCTAGGACGCGCAAGTGGATTTCTCATCACATGTGTATGTATATCTATATAGTTTTAATAGTTGCGACGTACGCACTATTCGATCGTACTTTATCGTATAGTAATCGGGCGACATAAATTATAGGTCGTTGTTGTGTTCGTTGTTGCGACATCTTTGGATTGTTTCAGTTATTTGATCTTCAGCTTCGATTAAGGTGAGTTCATAGCATCGCTTTTGAACTGTTTTAAATGTTTTAAAACCCGCGAGGGGGATACATGCTTGTTTTGAAAACTGAACGCAATGTGTTTTGATACGTGATATGATTCCATGCTATGAGTTTATGCCTTTGACTGTGTACTCGTTAATTACCGAGGAGGTAAACGCTTAATGCATTAAATAGATCTATTGGGTTTGACAATCCTGTCCGGGGTATGAATCCGAAGGTGAGCACCCTGTAACGGACATTTTGTATTGAGAAAGGGGTGGTGGCATACTACCCGATCACTTATTTGTCTATCATGATAAATGTGTTAAGGTTCGATACACGAGCTCATGTAGTGGAAATCATGATATAACTTGCCTTGCAAGCAATGTTATAGTGTTTTGTGGAACCAAACATGCGTTCTGACTGTTAATTGTAAACTCTATGAATTCACTCAACGTTTTGTTGACGTTTTTAAGCATGTATCTCAGGTTTAGATGCTGTTGATGGCTTGGATGGGATGGAACGCGGATATCAAGAATTGTGTCTCGGTGAAATTTTATACATTTAACTAAAATAATGTTTTAGAAAAGAAGTCGTGTCAAGACTTTTGAAATGAAATTCTTAAGTTAGTTTGGGACCTAATTAACTCTGATCATTCTCAAATAAATTTTGTTTATTAAACGTATCACTTGAACGTTTACAGGGAATCGTGTGTATATATTATGAAGTAGCATCCCAAATGTTGTATTCCGATGCGTATCGTATTTTGGGGGTGTTACAACTATCGAGTACTGACTTTGTCAACGTTAATCTTTCACCATACGAGATCATATTTGTCTTCCAATGTCTTAATCTTTTCTTGAACTTTTCAACAATAACCTTCCAACTATCGACCTTTTCATATTTAAACCAATTAGAATACCAAGATAATTAAATGGCATCTTCCTTGCCAAACACCTCATTTGGTTAGCAAGACCCTCAACTTCTTCGTTATGAACCCCAATTCCATATAGTTTTGTCTTATTTGAGTTTATTTTCAAACCTGATGCTTGTTTGACACACTTCATGATTCTTATAAGGTTCCTTGCATTTGATTCATTCCACTCTCAAAATATCAATGTATCATCAACATCCTGGAGATGAGAAATTGAAATATCACTTCTACCAATTTTAACCCCTTTAAAAGTACCATTTCTTACATCATCTTTAAACATCACATTAAGGCCTTTCGCCACCACAAGGTAAAGAAATGGTGAGAACAGGACGCCTTTTCTAACCCCATCTCCATCTTGAATTCCAAAGTCAGGGGATCCGTTAACAAGTACCGAAACAGAAGCAAATATTTGGCAAGTTTGAATCCACTTGCACCATTTTTCTTCGAAGCCCATTTGTAAAAGCGTATTTTGAATAAAATTCCAATTAACATTATCATAAGATTTTTCAAAGTTATCATTTAAAAGGAACGCTTTCTTCTTTTCTTTCTTTAAATAATCACACGTTTCGTTTGCAATTAATCTGCCATCAAGAATATACCTTCCTTGAATGAAGGCATTTTGTTCTTCTCCAATCACTTTATTGATCACCTTTTTCATCCTTACGGCAAGAATATTTGAGATTATATTATAATAGAACCCAATTAAACTTATCGGTCTATAATCACTTAAGTTTAACGAGTCTTGAACTTTTGGAAAAAAAGTTATAAAAGACAACTTACACCCATTTAAGATGTTCCTCATACTCCAAAACCATTTGATAGCACTCACCAGATCAGTCTTAATAATAGCCAATATTGTTTCAAAAACCCGAAATTGAAACTGTCTGGAACCGGGGCCTTTTTACTTCTACATTTTTTACGGCTTCTCGTATCTCTTCTTCAATGACATCTTTTTCTAAATCATCCTAAAATTCTATTAAAACTGCTATTGTGCAAACACGACCTGTCTTCATTTGTTTCCTTAAATGTATTTTTGAAGAAATTATAAACTTTTGTCTTTAGAGTTGCCGAGTCCTCACACCACCTTCCATCTACCAACAACCCCTTTAAACTTGTCTTTCTTGTATTATTTCTCATGCATGAAAAAACTTTGAGTTTTAGTCACCTTGCAATACTCACTTTGATCTCGCTTTAAGTTTGATCATATCATTCTTACATTCATCTTTTTCAACCCACTCTTTACGTGCCTCTTTCCATCTTTCCAGTTCCACTTCATCAAGATCTCTTGATTTGGCAATTAACTCTCATTTTGTAGCTTCATTCTTAAGACTTTTTATTTCATGCCAATCACCACTGAATTTGATTTTACTCTAAGATTTCAATCCTTCCTTCACATTTTTCAACTTATCTCTAAATATTGAATATGGATTGAAAGAATATACCATTTTTTCCCAATGATCTTTCACTATATCTTCACATTCTTTTTCTTCCATCCACCCATCAAAGCAACGAAACGGTTTAAGACAAAAATCAATAGTTTTATCCATGAGAACTAGCGGCCAATGTAACAAGAGATTTCTTTGCTTTGCAATTACCACAAGTAACAACCAGTTTTGACAAAAAAGTAAATTTGTTAAGAACCTATCAATCTTACTTTTTTTTGGAAAGGCGGGAAACAATTATATTAAAACCAAACAAGAAAACAACACATACAAAAAGATGGGTCTCAAAGAGAGAGAACCCATAAAGAACACTAAAACGCTACTAGAAGCGTCACTGTAATAAGAGGATCAAGAAACCCAAACAAAATACACTAAAAACAATCAACCGATGTCAATATTAGTTAGGTGAGCGATCCAAGAAGCCCAATTAAAGGTTCGATTAGAGCATCGATTTGATATCCAAACTAGAGACAGTGACTGAATCTTAGCAAAAATATCTTCATGTAGAATAATGTGTCTTTTCTCATTCCTCTCATGGACATAGCGATTTCTCCAATTCCAAATACTCCACATCGCCATAAAACACACGCCTCTGAAAACTTTTAAAAGTGACTTGTTCCCACCGCTAAAAAGAGAAGTAGAAAGGATCTCAAACATTGTGATGGTAGGAGAAGGGTTTATACCCCACCAGCTAAAAATCTTCAGCCAAATAAGTCTCACACGATGACAACTGAAGAGAATGCGATTACAAGTTTTAGTTTAATCTTGACACAACGGGCAGAGGATAGAATCGACGTTGATACCACGATTATCAAGATTAACAAGGTGAGGAAGTCGATCATGAGAAGCACGCTAAACAAATATGTTCACTTTTCGGGGAATCCAATTATTCCATTCAAACTTTTTGCCTAAGTTGTTCGAGGAAAGAACATGATCATCAATTAGGAATGATAATCGTTTAACGAAAAATCCATTAGTTGTATCCAGGGTCCATTTCCAGCTGTCATCCGTACTAGTTATGAGACACATGGACTCAATTATTAAGGAAATCTCAATGAGTTCATCATAAGATCGACCACGATGTTCGTGTCTTCAACACCAAGCTGCTTGCCATCGGTTATCTCTCCAAACACATCTTTTACTGATGTTGCAATGTTTCTCAACCTCCAAAGCAAATAATCAAGGGAAAGTGTCACACAAATGGGAGCCCGATTCATGCCAATAATCAAGCCAAAATTTAATTAAAACACCGCTACATACTTTCCTAACTATTGATCTTACTAAACTTTAAACCATCATCACTTATTCTCGTAAACTTCTTCCCACCAATTGGAATGTTAATCAAACAATCACCATTTATAAAGTTATTAAAGTTTAACATTCTTTCTTCCATGTTTCTTACCTCGTTAAAATCTCCAAAGATACACCAAGCCTCATCAACCGAGTTAATGACCCTAGATAATTTCATCCATAAATTTGCCTTATCTTGCAAATCGTGTGAGCCATAGACATTGATGAAACCTACCAAACCATTTTTCCCTTTCTAGTTTCCCACAACTACAAGGTATCCATCCTCACCCATCGCTTTTGTTTCAACAAAGCATGTGGTGTAATTCTTTTTATAACTTTTGGTGGTGTAATTAAATTTACAGAATTAAGAGATCGCTGTGATTTTTGGTTTAGGTTTTACAAGAATTGTAGTTTATAGCTTTTGTAGTAATTTTACCATAGTAAAGTGGTCTTGTACATGGCTAACATGAAATCCAAGGAACAAAGCATATGAATGGGTCAGAGAACAAAGTCAACCACGAAACACTAATTATCCTCGGATACAAACATTATTCAAAATTTATTGAAAATTTTCATTCAGTTTTACTATTAAGTTTAATATCTTACGAAAGTTTAAGCTAAGAAAATCATGTATATTTTTCATTGAGTAGTTGGCAGTGTTATTGTAAAACAAAACAATTAGAGAGAATTGCAAAAATGGTCTATGTGGTTTGGCCAAATTGCAGATTTGGTCCGTCAAATTTTGAAAGTGCAAAAAAGTCTGTATTTTGAAGGTTTGGTTTCACTTTTGGTCCTTGGTCGAACTAAAATGACTAAGATACCCCTCTGTTCTTTTTTTAATAATTTTTTTCTTTTAAATAATACATTTTCCTTTATCTTTTAATAAACCAAAACCCTATCATCTCTCCACCAACACAACTTCCACCACCATTACCATCACCAATGAGATCTCTTCATCACCACCGAAACTTACCACCACCACCATCACCAGTGGTTTAGTGGCCGCCACAAAAACAAATCACATTAGAAAATAAGCCAAAACCATTTTCTGGTTACTTTTGTGGCCTATTATTTCCAAAACCAAAATTAAAACACCTAACTTCAGAAATTATCCCCTAAATCTTTATATAAAATCATTTTTATAACTCATAATTGTTCAAAGTAATAACCTGTAACTTAAAATTCCATATTTTCCTTGATATCAAGTTCATCGTTTCCAAAATAGAATATGTAACTCATAGATCTTGAATCATTGTATTTGTTATCTTTTTTAGCCCAATTTTTGTAAAAGGGAACATAAGAAGTAAGAACTGAATTTCAAAGACTCAAAATCAATAAACACCCTCAAGAGGTAGCGGCCACAGTAGGTTAGAAACTGGAAAGCAAAAGCTTAGAAATCCACCGCCATAGGTAGAGGCCTCAAGAGGAAGCACCATCATTCAACCAAAAGCCACCACAACGAAACAAGAGACCATCGTTTCCCCTCTCTCCTCGCACCATCTCCACATTCTTTCCTCTTCAAGCCCTTTGCTCACGTCACTCTCTCTCGTCTTATCCATACCTTTGTTCCGATGAAGAAAAAGAAATAGAATCAACCCAAGGGTCAGATTCTGAACCCGAATCTGAACTCGAAAAACCCTATAAAAACAAACCCTAACCCTAACTTTATCATTAAAGGAGGTGTTGAATCTAGTTGATGATTTATCAGTATGGGATAATTTCCCTTGGGGTGAGCACATTTGGGAAGAGTTTCACAAAAAGGTATACAATAATGATCATAAATATTGTAAGGGTCATTTGAAAAAACTTACAACTTTGGGCTCGACATACCTCCTCACATATACTTTCTAGGGATTTATTTTTTCCTTTAAGGTTAGTCAAGTTTTTTAAAACTTATAAACTTGTTTTAAACTTATAAACTTGATTAGTAAATTACATTTTTTGTTATGTTTTCAGATATGGTTATTGGAAACCTTTCCTAATTCAAAAACATGGTGGGTTAAAGAAAAGAATGTGATACCTAGGAGTCTGGCATAGAGTGATGTGACCCCCTTTTAAAGTCTGATTATGATTGTTTATTTCATGTTAGAACTAGGCTCAACACCCTTACTCCCTCTTCTGATGAGATGAATAAACCATGGTGGAAATCGAGTTTAGAGTATTTCCATAATGTGTCCAATGCAAGTACATCATCTCATGTACCTTCAAAAAAAAGAAATCACGGGTTAAGCGATAGGTAGTTATCCGTGAGGTCCATGTTCGCACAGAGGTTAGCCGTGAGGTCCATGTCCGTACCGATGTGCACCATTATGTTGATGAAGGGTTGAGTGTACTAGATCTTGTAAAAAAGATTGGCGATATGCAACAGGAATTTCAGATTCGTATCACCGCACTTGAGCAATATGTTAATCAACATAAGGTTAGATCCTTCTATAAAATACATCCTATATAAAATATATCCTTATTTTTTATCTCACTAAATATTTTTTATGAAGACATCAAGTACTGCAAATGATGGTCCTGTTAATAATGTGTTTACCGATACTAGGGACTTTGATCATGATGTGAGTGTTTTGGTTTATAAACTATATATTTATATTTTTACAAACTTTTTTAACTTTTATCCTTATTTAACATAAATTACCTTATTTTTATAGTCTTTTAGTAGCTTTACAGATAATCCAGATAATCGAGTTGCTCTTTTGAACAAGATTACGTATATTCGAGTAGATTTTCAAAAACGTATAACAGCAATTGAGCAATATTTGAAGATATCTACATCTTCTAATGTTCAAAAGGTGACCTTTTTTGTTTACATAACATTCACCTTTTTAGTTTTTTAAATATTTCCCTGTTTTTCCTTTTTTGTAAACCTCAAATGTTGTTCAAGATTGTATGGATGTTGATCAAAATGTATGTGGTTTATTTACATTTGATTTTGAATATATACATATTTGTATAAATAACAATTCACTCTCTTTGCAGCCCTCATGTGGATCTGATAATCATGATAATCATGTAAAACTTAGAGATAAAGAGTCTATGCATGTTGATCGTGATGTTAAGGTGTGTCGTAAACTTAGTTATACATATTTGTTTATTGGACGGGATGTTTACTTAGTAATTTAATTAACATTTATTTCTTTTTGCAGACCTCATTTGAATCTGATGTAGATCCAAAAAATGTGGATAATCGTTCTATGGATGTTGATCATGATCCAAAGGTGTATTTTTTTCTCTTAGCTTTTATATTTAGGTTGTATTTACTGTCATTTTGTAAGGTGTTTTATTTATTCAAAAAAAAGAAATTTAGGAATTTAATTCATAATTTTTTACTGTGTACTTGTATTTGTACAGGTTGTAGAGCAACAAAATTTTTTAAGGAATAATTTGTTTGATGAATTTGAACACCATGTTTCATCGAATAATTTGATTAATGATGAGGTATGATTTGTATTTGTTTGTTATTAGTAATCACTTTACGCAAACACGATTTTTGACATAACTTATATTTATACAGGCACTAGAGGAACCATATGTGGCAGGGAATAATTTCATTCATGAAGAGGACCAATAGTTTGTTTGAAGAATTTGGATGTTCAACCAGAGGGAGAAGAACTTTTTGCAGTTTAATCTCTTTGTTCATTGATTGATTTTTATCTTCCAAAAGAAGTAAACATATGGTTATCATATAATATTCACTCTATTATTTTTAACTAAATAATCTAATCATTTTCTCTTAAAATAATATAGCAAATGCATAATCAACCCATGATGCCTGAAGCAACTGTTCAAGGACGCAACAATGGTGAAACTGGGCAATCAATTATTACCGATTCTCAGTCATAAGATGTAAGATGTAATCTTAAATATAACTTTTGTGGTTTTAAATAACACTTTATTAATATTAAAAAATAATCTAATTTATTTGATTCTAATTTCTTTTTTTAATATAGGCAATACATAATCAATTGGATACTCTTTCTATGAATAATGCCGATTCTCTTCAAGGGTCCATAGTTGCTAAGGTAACTCATACTTAGAATAAATTTTTATTTATAAGTTATTTCTTAGCACACATAACAAGTTCCTTTTCATTTAATTAAAACTTTATTTTCAGGTTGATGTTGATGTTAATCCTACTGTTGCTGTCAACACTTTAAGGGTTCCTTTGGAACGAGAGGTTAAAGTGAGTAGGTATCTCCAATCCCCATACATGATCCAGCCTGATTCGACCAAACCAAATCATAAAGTACGTGCTAAGCATAACAAAGTTAAGAACCGGTGTGTGCCTTTGACTGCACCTGATGGTAAATTGATTCTAGCGTAGACAAAGGTATGTAAATTATAGAAAGTTAAAATTTTGTAAGAGTTCCTATATCTATTAGTATCTACTACACACTATTCAAACCAAAACACATGTTATATACCCTACATTATCTATTTTTTCATATTCTTCATAGATTTCTATATCTTATCTTATCTCTTTATCTTATATATTTATCTCCTTTTCATCTTCTTATCTCTTTGTTATTTATAAATACTTACACATTTCTAATTATCAGATCATATCTCCATGATGTTTCTAGTTTGAAATCTTTCCCATGGAATGGGAGTTGGTTAGTTTGAGTAATTTTGAATCCAATTAACCATTTCAAATACACAAACTTCCCCGCAACAACATGAAGTTCATCGAAAAAAAATTAATTCATGTTGCACGTCATATTCTTATGGTGAAGTTTATGTATTTGAAATGGTTAATGGGATTCAAAATGTATTTATTCAAAGCAACAATCTTCCATTCGTGTGTCTTACCTGGATACAAACCTCTTTGATCAGCTTAAATACACAAACATCGTCTATCTTACGTTGAATCAAAATAAATGAATTGATGAATTACATACATTTGCCATAAATAGATTAGTTTTGTTTTTGTATTTCATTTGATAAATCAGTTTTGTTTGTGCTTAGTATTTGTTATTTTTTGTAGGATCTATTTCGTCCATCAAATGCACCAAAAACGAGAGTCAATGTGCCTAAAGAAATTATCAATTTATTACGGGAAACCGAAGAGCAGTACTTTTATTTTCCATGGTCAATGGATGGTACTTTTGTCTATAATAACTTTTGGCAAGGTTTATTGGGGATCGGCAAAGAAAGACGTGGTTGGATGTCTGATACGATAATTTTCACTACAAATGTATTTCTTGAATGTAAATTACACAATGATTAATTTTATTTCATCACATCACCTTGACTTGTGGGTGGTATATCTGTGGCATTTTAGACCGGCAGAAGCTGATTGGGCAATTGCTGGACCATTTTTTAATGCTAAACCATTTTTAACACTTTTATGCTTGGCAACAAGTTGGCGTGTTGTTATACTGACGGTGTTACTTATGGTGTGCCTTGGTTTGCTCAATCTGTCGAAAAGGTTAGATGTAGTTTTATGTATTTGCAATACTTCTTAAGATAGTAATGTGAAAATTTGGGATATCTTGAAATTGTAATGTAAAAATTTATTATAGAACGAAAAGAATACTTGTGAACGGGCTGATATCTGTGAAATTATTTGAAAAAAGATTGGATTTATAGGAATGGGTCAAATGAGTTAAACAGACCCATATCTACATGGGTTGGAACCATGCTCAAATGAATTGAAACTTTTCTACAATTATTATGTTCTGTCTATGAAATGTACCTTAAAACTTTAAGAAAACATATTGTTGTAAGTATTAAGGGTATGCAATGTACCTTGAATTTAAACATTATCCTAGAAAATTTTAAAAGGCTTTTCTAATACAAGGGTGAAACATATTATACAAGTTCAGACTTTATACTTTGTAGAAAGTACTATGCATGAAATGCAACACTTATAGAGATTCAATGATTTAAGGTTTACAAGAGAAAAGTTATATTGTTACATGTATTCGTAAAGGTTAGATGTATTCGCAATATATCTTAAGATGTGGTATTATTGATGAAAATCTTATTTTCGCCAATACGTAGGTTTACTTTTCGATCAATGTAGAGGAAGTACATTGGATCCTTGCAGAACTCCATATTCGTTCAGGTGTCGTAACTTTTTATGACACCCTACCTCCAGAGGATTTACATGTTGAAGATGTTGGAATTTAGATCTAATCAACAATTAAACATATCACGAGTTGTAGATTATAAATGACATGTAATATCAGGGATTAAAACAGATCTGAAGGTTGGATATAATGAAATAAATGTTTAGCCATATTATTAGAGATAAAGGGAAATGAAATGGGAAGAGTGTGTGTGCTAAAGAGAACACACACATACACACTTTTACAAATAAGAGCTTCACCCCTCCATGGAAGTATGGAGGGGGTATTTATAGTCCTAGTGACACACAACTATCATAACTAGTCATTATTAGTCCCTATGTGTCACTCTCTAAATAAACTAATGTAATTCTATGTTTGTCACCATATTTTAAGGCTAACAATCTTCCCCTAATATGTGGACATATACGGAATTACTTATAATGTTCCTATTAAGTACAAATACAACACAAATAAAGTCTTCCAAGGCGCTTCCAAAGCTGAAGATGTCTTCTGAGCTCTTCTGTTCTTGAAACTTGTACTCCAGCTTGGATCTTTGGTGTCTTTACTTGTACATGAACCATTGTAGTATGCATGAGTTGGATTAACTTCCCCCCAATTCATGCAGCATGTCTTAAAAAAGCTTTCTTCATAGACTCCTTTTTGGTGAAGTTTCTGAATCAGCTTCCCCCCAAACCAACATCCCTATCTTAAGCAGATTCCGAAACATTAATGTAGCTTGAACAATCTTCTACTTGTCATTGACGTGCACAACAGAAATTTGTAGAAGTCAACCCACACCAACGACCACTGCATCTTGTCATTAGGGCTTGGTGAATATTCGTTCAGGGGTACATGCAAGAAATCAGCAACAATTCTTCTCACATATGCAGAATACTTCACAAACCATACTAAGTAAAGTAGTATACACTACTTCCCCCTAGAAGTTGACACGGTAACATCAAAGTCAACTAAGTCCCGGATGTACACATTTTCCCCCATGATGGTTTCTAACTCTCGAAAGCATCATTGTCATGTACGTCCATATACTCGAGAAGTTCTTGTCTCAAGCATAAATCTTGATAACTTATGAATGTCGTTGAATAACTTTGAGAGATTTTGCTTAGACTGTGAAGTATCTTTGTCTTTGAATGGCACAATAATATCCCGTAAGAACTGCTAATTACATCTCAACCCTATACTCTCTGGCTAACTTACCAACCTCGTATTCTATCATCTATTGTTGTGACCACTTGGTGAAGTAAACCTGATATACCAAACTTGAAACTGAAATAAAATCCCCCAAATTTGTTACTTAAGCTTCCACTATAGTTGATTGAAGAACGGTGCAAGATTAAATCTATAAGTACTCTATACCCAACATCAAAAGTATAAGAAGTACAACACCTCTTGAAATTATCCGCAGCGTCTTCTGCGTGTGACACTGAGTACTGCAATGTAACTCCTTTAAGTGATAGCTATAACCTGTTAGCACTACAATGTAACTCCTTACATCAGGGAATAACTAGATAATCCAAGTCTTAATCATAGTCGTTGTATGTTCAAGCAAGTCATCAATCGATAGATTGGGTTTAAGGAAAAGGGGTAGAAAATAGAAGGAAGTCTCGGTGATGAAATAAGTAGACACCTTCGTGAAACTCAACTTCAATCTCAAATAAGGGATACCAAATCAACTTCATGATCACTTGTCATCGTAGTCCGAATCTTTAGCCGTTTGTCTTTTTAGTGAATCTTATTCAGATCATTTTTAGTATTATGTATCGTGTTTGTTGTGTTGTTGTTCGTTAACGGATATCGGGCTCAATAGGTTGTAATAAGCATGGCCCGTCCAAGTAATAAACCCGGTCATGTATACTTTTGCCCGACAAGAGAATGGTTTAATACCCTGCAAAATCCGATAACATAAGCACAAGATGAGATGTTGGGGTTTGATGTTGTTAATTGGTTGTCCTTTTAAGTTCAAGTATGTAAATTAAGCCCTTGAGAGTTGTGAGTTAATGGTCCAAAGATTATCAATGTAAAGCAAATTTCAACTCACAAAACACAATCATGAACTAGACAAAACTCAGTGAAGGGCCTTAGGCAAAACGCAGTCAAATCTTAAAGCAAAACGCAGTCAAGAAATGAAATGGGCAGAGTCTCCCCTAGGCAAAACGCAATAAGGGTCTTCAATTAGGCAAAACGCAGAGGCAAAACGAAACCTTCAATAAATCAAAACGCAGAGCCAAAACGCAGGAACCAAAACGCAGAACCAAAACACAGGAACCAAAACGCAGGAACCAAAACGCAGGAACCAAAATGAAGGAACTAAAACGTAGAACCAAAACGCAGTGGCAAAACGCAGGACCAAAACACAATAAGGAAAACGCAATACCCAAAACGCAGAGGCAAAACGCAATAACCAAAATGCAAGACCAAAACGCAACTTTGCAAACAAAACGCAATGACTTCCAATCAAAACGCAATGTCTTCATACTCAAAACGCAATGACTTCCAGTCAAAACGCAATGTCTTTTTCTTCAAAACGCAATGAATCAAAACGCAGCATGAAGAAATACCAAAACGCAACATGAAGAATTGTCAAAACGCAACGAAGAACACCCTTCATATAGTCAAAACGCAGCCAAGAAAAAATCTTCAAATTGTCTTGTAAGCCACGAAATGATGTTAAAACTACCAAGTAATGATGCAAGGGGTTGTTCTAAGTCCGAAAGTACAAGTCTTTAACATCTTTAACCACAAACAAAGATTAAATCTTGATTTTTTTTCTTGCTTTATTTTCGAACAAAAACAAAACAAAAATCAACACCACAAATACATTACACCCCCGGTTAGCTCTGATGCTAATTGTAGATTATAAATGACATGTAATATCAGGGATTAAAATAGATCTAGAGGTTGGATATAATGAAATAAATGTTTAGCCATATTATTAGAGATAAAGGGAAATGAGATGGGAAGAGTGTGTGTGCTAGAGAGAGAACACACACACACACACTTAGGGGTGAGCATAGGTCTAAGACCAGACCAGACCGGTCAAGACCAGACCGGACCGAGGACCGACTTGGTCTAAAACGCCGGACCCAGACCGGACCGAAATGGTATGGTCCGGTCTGGGTTGGTCCGGTCCAGGTCGGTCTTCGGTCCAATCCGGTCCTACACGGCGTAATCTTCGGGTTTTTGGTAAGCCCGAACCGGACCGGACCGAGATCGAGACCGAAACTAACAAAAACCCCAGACCAAGGACCGGACCGCGGTCCGGTCGGTCCGGTTCGGTTTGGTCTTCCGGTCTAGTCCGGTCTCCGGTCCTATATGCTCACCCCTACACACACTTTTACAAATGTGAGCTTTACCCCTCCATGGAAGTATGGAAGGGGTATTTATAGTCCTAGTGACACACAACTATCGTAACTAGTCATTATTAGTCCCTATGTGTCACTCTATAAATAAACTAATGTAATTCCGTGTTTGTCACCATATTTTAAGGCCTAAACTCGAGTACGGACGAAAAGATCAAACAACGCAATAGTAAATATAATACCATAAAGATAAATGTGTACCTTTTATCAAGAAACATTACACTATCTTTAGCAATAAACGTTACAATACACACCGTCTTCAATATACGCGTGTTTAATAAAACCTATGGCGGAACTACGCAAGGATCAAAAGAATAATCCCTCTAATATCACACATAATACGTTCTTGCAAACAACGTGTTAGCTAGTTACTAGTATTGTATTAACAATGATCACCTACATCTTCGTCTTTTGAATCAATCAAACGCCGCAGAAACATCGTCTACTTGGTTTAAAATCGTAACTACCAAAAAACACTAAAGGGTGTTTGGTTTGATCGCACCACAAGGAGAGAGAAAAACCAAAAAACCCTCCAGAGTTTATTTGAGGCTTTGTCAACAACAAGAGAGACAAGGGAGATATAGGGATTAAAAGTTATGAGCTAATGAAAACCCTAGAACCCCTATTTAGACACTCTTGACTTGGCAAGCAAGCAAGGCTCTCCCGACCGTTTCCTCTTGGAGTGGGATCGACCGACCATAAGGAAGAAAGGGGAAAAACCAAACTTGTCCTTTATTTGTCCTGTTTTGCATATTAGTCCTGCCACTTAACATTTAATGAAGATATTTAATCTTGTTAACTTTAACAATCGGATTGTTAAAATCACTAATATATTATAATAACATTAATATATAAAAACGTTGTTCTACATATTAACGTAATCGTTCCCCTTAGGCCTCGAATAAAATCCCAGAACATATATAATTATATTTGTTCATATTCCCAACATCTCCCCCACTGACATGAAAAAATTTATTTAATAACATTGGTAAGCGTCTAAGCAACACGCCAATCTACAAAAAAATATCCGAGTGTATGGTTTTTAGAAAGAACTGAAAATGATTTATGAATTTACAATTCCCTTTGTTTCTGATACCGTGTAAAAAAAGGATATGGATAAAAACAATGTCATTCATTAATAACGAATCTGTATCTCGTCATATGTAACTAATCAAGATTAACAAAAATCATTGAGACATATTCATCAGGAGTTTTTGGGATACGGCCATACCCACATCTGAATAATTCTACAGGGGTCCCAGTGGCAATCATCTTTTAACCTATTGAAGGAAACAAATTCTATTTAACTACGTGCCAATCATCATGTTTCAAAATCACTTCAAAATTAGCCTTGTATTATTTATCTATTATTAGATAACTTAGACTAGATCAAGAAAGATTATCCACATATACAAGACCTACTTGTATCTCAAGTCTAAGGATTTTGTAAATAAAATCACTTACAAGAATTACTTAATGACGACGATCCATAAAGTAATATTATTGTTGTGGGGAAATCTAATACTCATCTTATGAATATCATGTGAGTTTAGTGGACACATCCTTAATTCAATAAATATCAGCCAATCACTCAGAATTGTCTTAAATTTAATAACAATATATCTCATATTGTTAACCGACAACGGATAATTAGAATAAAAACTATTATTATTCATGGATTTAACATGCAAAAATAGTGACCACAAATTAATAAAAATATCAAAAATACCGAATGTAACGATATTATAAAATAAATCGTTCAAACATCCCTTATCTAAATACTAAACACAGATCCACATGAAACTACTAGCTAAACGAAGTCTCATGCTCTTAGCATGTTGAGTAAGCTTTCCTTTCAGTAAAGCCTTCGTAAAAGGATATGCTAGATTTTCATCTGTGTGAACTTTAAGAAGGTTACTTCTATGGTAGTGTCTGGCGCCCATCTGAACCCCCGGTTCGTTGGCGATAAGAAGTGCGGCTGAATTGTCGCAAAACATCCTAATAGGTTTGTTTATTGTTGGTACTATACAAAGCCCTGAAATAAAATTCCTAATCCAAACAGCTTCCATCTCTGCTTCTTAAGCAGCTATATAATTCAGCTTATGTAGCAGGCATTGCAGTATTACTTTACTTGGAACTTTTCTAGTCTACTGCGCTTCCGTTCAAAATGAAACGTATCCATATCATCTATATCGATCTTAAATCCAGCATTGTAATAGCAATCAACTCGAAATTCAGCTTCCGGATTTCCACCATAAACCAAAAACATATATTTAGTATTTCTTAAATACTTAAGAATATTTTTCACAGCAGTCTAGTGACTTTCACCAGGATTCTGTTGAAACTGGCTTGCTATATTTTGTACGAACGCAACATCAGGTCTAGTGCATCTTACTGCATAAATAATGGAACCCACAGCTGAAGCATAAGGTATATTTTGCATACGCTTCACCTCTTCAAGTGTTGAAGCACCTTGTGTTTTGTTCAAGTCAAGTCTTTCTTGCATGGGTATATGACCACGTTTGGAATTATTCATTTTATATCTCTTTAAGATCTTATCCATGTAAGCATTTTGACCAAGTCCAATCAATCGCTTCGACCTATCTCTGTAGATATTGATTCCAAGAATAAATGCTGCTTCCCCTAAATCTTTCATAGCAAAACACTTTTCAAGATAATCTTTTACACTTTGTAAACTTGGACTGTGATTTCCCATGATGATTATGTCATCAACATACAAGATGAGGAATGTAACATTACTCCTACTAGCCTTTTGATATACACATGGCTCATCAAGATTTTAAGCAAATCTAAACCTTTTGATTTCCTCATCAAATCTTTTATTCCAGCTTTTTGATGCTTGCTTAAGACCATAAATGGATCTTTGAAGCTTGCATACTTTTCTAAGATGATTTGGATCAACAAAATGTTCAGGTTGTACCTTATAAATGTCTTCATCAAGATAACCATTTAAGAAGGCAGTTTTGACATCCATTTGCCATATCTCATAATCATAGTACACCGCTATAGATATGAGAATCCTAATAGCTCTAATGTCAGCGATGGGTGAGAACGTTTCTTCATAATTAACCCCGTAGAGTTGAGTATAACCATTTGCTATAAGACGAGCTTTATAGGTGTGTACAATACTATCCATGTCAGTCTTTTTCTTAAAAATCCACTTACTCCCAACGGTCTTACAGCCAGGAGGAAGATCGACCAGGACCCATACCATATTGTCCATCATGGATTGTATTTCCGAATTCATAGCATCGGTCCACTTATTAGATTTTGAATCTAACATTGCAGCTTTATAGCTAGTGGGTTCATTAAGATCCCCTAGACTATGTTCCTCCGCCTCTACATTTAGACATAAGCGATTTGGAACTCGACGTGACCTTTCGGACCTACGAATCGGAATCTCTTCCTCTTGAGGTGGTTCGAAACCTTCAACCTCCATAGGAATTTTGCTAGTGATTTCAGAAGGTGATGTATCTTCATTTTGAATTTCTTCAAGATCTATGGCCCTCCCACTGACTTCTTGAGTTATGAGATTTTCCTCAAAGAACTCAGCATACCTCGCAACAACTATTTTGTTTTCAGGTGGGAAGTAAAAATAGTAACCCATCGTTTCCTTTGGGTATCCTATGAAGATACACTTAACAGATCTTTGTTGGAGTTTGTTAGGCGTATCCCGCTTCACAAGCGCCTCACATCCCTAGACCTTTAAGTAAGCCAAGTGTGGAAATTTTCCATACCATAATTCATATGGTGTCTTATCAACCTTCTTGGTTGGAACCATATTGAGAATGCGTATTGCAGACTCTAGAGCATAATCCCAAAAGGATAACGGCATAGTTGTGAGATTCATCATAGATTGAACCATGTCTAACAAAGTATGATTTCTCCTTTCAGACACGCCATTGTGTTGTGGTGTGTATGGAGGAGTAAGCTGTTGGATAATTGTTAGGAATTCAGTTTTTAGTGAAATGACGACCATTATCGATTTCACGAGCCTTTATAATAGTTAGACAATATTATGTAATAATTAGTAAGCTAACTGGGCCGGCTTATAGA